>JAHWFP010087166.1:0-19006 GCA_023313725.1 Lithobius niger
TGACATTTAAGTCGAAAAGGCAACGTAAATAGGTTTGCATCTGTATTGGTTTGCAACTCTTGTTTAGCCTTTGGTGTTCTGTCTTTAATTTGGTTAACATGCTAATTGCTCTCTATAACAACAGTTGTAAGTAATTCTGTTTGAAACCAAAACAGTTTTCACTAAGTAACAGAATAGCGACACTATATTAAACCAGGAAGTTACGGTCGCGTTCTGTGTACACTTTACACCAGTGAGTAAATTTTGATCGTCTGCATTGCAGACCATTTGATTTGAATTGGCTTTATCTTACGTCCTCAGCTGCTATTTAACACTAGTATGATGTTTTACGTAATAAGCATATTACAAACAAAAACGTCAAGTGTGCCGTAAAAAAAGGGGTTATATGATTGAAGTTTCACTTTACTTGTTAAATGTACACGGATAAAAATGATAATTTTTAATTAAAATAATCAAATGTACAATTGAGAAAATTGCATCTGTTTAAGTGCTGTAGTGCTTTAAGTTTTAAATATATGATTCGTAAAGCACAACAGCACTTAAAAAGATGCAATTTTCTCAATAATCGTGCATTTGATTATTCAATTAAAAATGATCAAGTTTTATCCCTGTACATTTTAACAAGTAAAGTGAAACTTCAATCATATAACCACTTTTTTTTACGGCACACTTTACGTTTTCGCTTGGCGTGGCGTTGCCCACTTTGAAACAATTCAGCTCAGCTCTGAAAGCTTGAATCTACGAAACAAATACGCCATTCTATCGTTTCTAGTTGCCAATTTCGAGGCGTTATCTTACATCATCAGCTGCTATTTAACACTAGTATGATGTTTTACGTAATAAGCCTATTTCACTGAGCATGCCTTTAACTGGGAAAACGTAGAAAAAAAGCCTAGTAAATATACAGGTAAAAACCAGCCCACGCAAGTTTACCCTAAGTTGACATACCTTCTAGCACCTATTACTCAAGAATTAAAATATTTAAGCAATTGACGTGCTTCTGGCACCGTGACGTGCCTGTTTACCTAAACATGAATCTTGTTAATTTAGCGACAGTGCCATGTTCTAGACAGAGGGACTTAGCAGCGCATATCGCACGCCGCACAGATAAGGACTATTACACAGTATAAAATCCTAAAACAGTACCAAGAATTTATAAGAGAAATGCAAATCAACTCCGGATTAGTTTGCATACCCCCGTTTCGAGGGTTACTTTGTATGAGAGTTAGTTCCTACATTTCAATCAATTACTAGAACCACTGGGACTTAGTAGAGTACATCACACGCCGTATACGGATAAGTACTATAAAAAATTTATAGGTTTTGACACCTATAGGTTATAAATAGGTGTAAAAACCTATTTATAGGTTTGAACACCTATGAATTTTTGATAGTACTTATCCGTATGGCGCGTGATGTGTTCTACCAAGTCCAAGTGGTTCTGGTAAGCGATTGAAAACGAGGAACTAACTCTCATACAAACTAACGCTCGAAACAGGGGTAAGCAAACTAATCCGGAGTTGATTTGCATTTCTCCTAATTTGGAATTCAATTTCGAATAAAGAAAGTGCACGCTCGAACTGGGCATAGGATAGATGCTGCCGGTGTTACGAAGGCGGCTTCCTTGGAGTTAAAATGTCCTCGTGGTGCGTTTCAAAATAGGGGTCTAAACCCAAATATTATTTCGTGCTGCGATTCTGGTCAAAGAACTTGGGACAGCCGGGAGAAGTTTAGCTTGTTACTTAACCAAACAAGACTGGTTCTGGAGTTATAAATGTATTGATCATTACGACTAGTCTTGTCTGAAAACAAAGACTGGTGATGAACAAGAAGTTTCTATTTTTAACTTTCGTTTTCTAGACATAATAAAGAGCGAAGACGAAGGAGTCGACTTTGCCATTTCTGTTTGTTTCCTTGTCTTCGTCTTCGTCTTCAGAGACAGGGTTCGACGTACTGTACACAGTGCCTTGAAAGCCTAGAAAAGTTATGGAAAATAAGAAGTGGAATTCCTGTGTGCTGGTGGGAAAATGCTGGAAAAGTACCTTCGAGTTCTTAAAGACTTCTTAGTTTTCTTATAAATAATAAATTTCTGACTTCGAAGAATTTATCGGTGCTCGAACTGCAAATTTCAATAAAACTAATTTCTTGAATACAGGTCACAATATTAACAAGAAAAAAAAAACACTAGTTGTTAGTGTTCTGTAGCTAGCGGTGGTGCGAATTTTATTTTTTAAAGTAGGTAGACGAATTAACGCCCTTTTCAGCCGCTGAGGTTACCTCGGGAAGGAGAGGGATAATTTTGTGAGGTAATACCTAGGATCTTTTGCATGCAAAAGTGAAGGTTTTTATTTATCGTTTTTTAAACTTTTATTTTTTTTCTTGAGCGCTTCGAATTGATCACGACTGAAAAATTAATTAAGGCCATTTTCACTCAATTATTTACTAGAGTAGAATCGAGCGAAGCGTAGCTTATAACGGACACCACATAAAATTGAAAAACGGCGAGTTGCTGGTTGGTTGCACTTTTCTAGAATGGGTCTAGCCAGGAGCGAATTATATACACGTCCTCTTATATTTATGCTACCCTTGGTCTAGCCCAACCAAAAAACTGATTAGAATAAAATTTACCGCATTGTTTAAAACCCCCAAAACTATCGTTGAGCTCGAATTTTCGTAAAGGCACCTTTTCACCTTTTCAACTCCTAAATGCAGCACTACAGAATCTTCGAGCAATATAAAGAAAATAGCTGTAAATTAAAAAAAAAAAAAAAAATGGAACAACACTTCGCTGCAGCGCCGAGAATTTTCATAACTAAACTAGATCATGTGACCCACATCAGCCAATCTGACGGACAATCTGGATCGTAGATGCTTTGTTTAGAGTTTGGGCAACGCTATCAAAATGGTGAACCGGCGCCTTTAAATCGATCAATTTTTACGGAAGAAATTAACTTGTGCGAATTTATCGATCTCACACTCATCATTGTAATGTTTGAATCCTGAATAGTTAAAAAATTCCGAAGAAGCACAACTGCTGGTAATCAAGTGGGGGGAAAAAATCAGAAAATAATATCCTGCTTCCTTATAGAACAGCGTCATGTGACGTCATATTGGCTGCGAGATAGCATCTGGAGGGTATAGCTACAAGGTGCACCGGATTAAAATGTAAGGGAAAAAACAACGGCATTCTAGTCAAGACAGTGTTTTGAGGGCGGATTTCTTATACTTAAAAAACGTTGTTTTCTCCAACAACAAAAATCGTGCGTTATAGGCTTAAGAAATCCAGTCTAATAGCATTGGCTTCAGTAAGACGACCCTCTTTTTTTTCCCCTCCAGTGCCCCTTGTAGCTAACCCTGTTACTGGCTCCACCATAGAGTTATATACAGTAATACTACGTTATGTCACTGCCCTATAGAGCAGTGACATTTACCGCCATATTGGCACCAGTATGGGTTTTGGAGGGCATAACTACAAGGTGCACTACATAAAAATGGAGGGAAAAACAACGGAAGAGCGGATTTCTTAGGCTTAAAATAACGTTGTTTTCTCCAACAACAAAAGTGGCGCGTTTTAGGTCTAAGAAATCACTCTTCACAGCATCGGCTTCAGTATGACGCCCTTCTGTTTTTCTCTGCAGTGCCCCTTGCAGCTAACCCATTAAAGCTCCACCATAGAGTTATACACAATAATACTACGTCGTGTCACTGCTCTATAGCAGATGTAAGGAAGCAAGCTTTTTCGACGAAATAATCATTTGACCATATTTTTTTTTTTAACCATTACAGAAAGAAAGGAATGCGATCAGAAAAAAACAAAAGGATTCCGTTAATGACACACATTCCGTAATTTGAAAAGAATGCCTGGAGGTTGAATTTCCTTCCATCAACGTGGCGACCAAAAGTGCTGTTTACACAAACTACCTTTGGGAATCTCAAGGTTGAAACCTTAAACTGTCGTAGTATGACAAAGCTGTTTACATGAAACGGAACAACAGACAATACATTTGTATACCACGGTACGAATTATTAACATGTTTTCGTTTGGAAATCCGCTGTTACTATGGTAACGCAAACTCTGGACAACATGATGCTTGAACGTTGTCTCTGCTGCTATATATACGTTGCACCAATTTTAAAGGAAACAAAATTGTATTGCTTGTGCATTTTTTCAGCTTTTAAAATATTTGATTCCGTTGACAAAGGCTGTAATTTTTTTTCAACCGATTTGTAAGGTATCCAAAGAAAAAGCTCAGGGCTCCAGCAGTACTAAAACTATACGAAAATATAAACTAACGAATATTAACAGTGATGGCGTAAAAAAGGAAAGCAAAGCAAACTGCATTACGTTCCAAGTTTTAAGTAAAGGTGCTGCAAACAATGTCTGCACGTCACGAGCTTTGTGAGGGGGGGGGGGGGGGGGCTAGCAAAGTTGGCAAGTATATTCCAGTGGTTAGTGTCCTCATCTCTTGTCCCTCCTCGGCGGCTGAGGAGCAGTAAGTAGCCAGTAGCACACCCAGAAATTTTGTTTGGGAGAGGGGAATTTTTTTCAGGTTGCTTTGTTGCTCCCTCCCCTCCCTTTGGGTGAGCCCCTGCCAATTGGCAAGGATGTTTAAACAGGACAATGGGCTCTAGAAGGGTTAAATAAGGGTTCAAGTTCAGTAGGTTTGCATTCGTATTTATTTGCCAAGAATGGTATAAAACTGGGAGAGCTCGAGTTTTTCTGTAATGTTGAATATAAAATGCAGTAGGCATTTATTCAGTCACGGTTCTTTTTGTATACTATAGAGTGTTTAAAAAAGCCTCTTATTGTAATAAGTTTATTACTATAAGAGGCTTTTTTTTTTTTTCAACACGACATACAGTAAATCAACTTATTTTACCTTGAAGTTATTATCCATAAAGAAAACAAAGTAAATAAATAAGAGAAATGAATGGTATCTGCATGGGTGATCATAGCATTAATGGTTGAGCCTTTTAAATTGTAACCTATGAACTGCCATACACTCGAGCTTCACAAATGAAAAGTATGTTTATCGTTTCGGTAGGAAGGTTTTCCTTTTTCGTTTGTAATTTTTCGCCGCTTTTTACGTATTGCCGTTTCATCTTAATCTGATTACGCATTTCACGGTTGGCGAGCAGTTGCGAAACTAAGCCAATATTAGAAGAAAGACAAGCCTATTTCCTTTTGCCTTATCGTTAATGTGTTTTTAACAGCGGAACTTTAGAAGCAACGCTGAAAATGGAAAGTCGTGTGACGTCACATTTAAAAGGGCATTCGTGCATGCCACGCACAATAGCTGTTGGAACATTTACACAGGTTTCAGTCAATGTAGTAAAGTTTTTTCCCCTCGCCTCGTACGTGGGAAAAAATAAACAAGAAAATTAAAGCGTTTTCAACCTTTACATTCGTTTGAACTAATATTGTAAATGTTGTAAATGCCCTGTAAGGGGGAAAGAAGCAAGGGCGCATCCAGAATGAAGTCTTGGAGGGGGCCGCAAGGTGTTTTTTTTTTTGCATTTTCATGTATTTTTCGGCTAAAGTGTGTTTTCAACAATTCTGGCCATTTTTCCGAATTTGTTTGTCTTGGACCCCTCAGCCCCTCCCTTGGATCCGCCCTTGGAAAGGAGAATACAACAGCACTGCAGTACGTCTTTATAGCAAATTTCGGTGATAAGCGTTTGCATATCTGAAATTTCTTTGAAATTGAATTGAATTAAATTAAATTAAAAATAATATACAGATGTGCTGTACATCTCAAGCTAAAAAAATTATAATACAAAAGATAAAATAGCAAAAACAAGGAATTTTCACTAACACATATGCATTCAGCAGACCACTCTTCCAAGAGACGATTTAAAGTTAGAGACTTTTGAGTTATTCACACACTCCTTCGGAAGGTTATTCCACTCTGTGACAGTTCCTGGGAAGAAGGAGAATTATTGAAATACGGGCGAACGACATAATGCATTTGATTTTATACCTGTGGCTAAAAATTCAAAATGGCGGACCAAAAATGGGGTCCATAAACACGGTTTGTTTGTATTATATCTCTTATAAATAGTTCTTCAGGTTAAACGAGAACTGGGGTGGAATATTCAGAATAGCACTCATCAAACAGTCCTATTCACCTTTTGTGAAAATTCAAGATGGCGGCCCAAAATGGCGTCCAAAAAGCTGTTTATGGTAGTTATATAGCTAAATGCATGAAGCGATTCTAATGACTTTTGGCAGGAATATGATTTGAAGTAGAATGGAATGATGTACCTGCTTGCTTGTATACCTGTTGCTAAAAATTCAAAATGGCGAACCAAAAAATGTTTAGGCTTGCAACTTCTAAATCGTATTTCAGATTCAACACAAACTGGTTACGAGTATTCCGAACCAAGAAAGGTCCCACTCAAAATTTCTGAAAAGTCAAAATGGTGTCCAAAAAAAAAATACAGTTCATGTCAGACAATTGCATAAAGTGATTCGAATGGAGTTTGATAAGAATATTTTTTTGAAATACGATGTATGTACTTGATTTTGTACCAGTTGATAAAAATTCAGAATGGCGTACAAAAACAATTAAAGCCGCTTTTTGTGGAGTCGAAGGTGAACGAAGTTTGCTGTCATATAACTAACTATTAGTATTATAGCGCCTAACATTGGCAGAACGAGATCTTAAAAAATTTGATAAGGCACAAAATCGCCTATGCACTAAGTTCGATTCGTGATAAGGTAACAAAGTAGGGGCAAGAGTTGAATAATATAGGCCTACATGTGAAAAAAATTAAAAGAAAAGTAATAATCTCGGTCGTTGGTTATAGCCAATCCGGAGCAGGTGCTACCGAATTACGGTGCTCGACGGTGGTACACTCGCTTCTCTCGTGCGTTCTACAGCCTCCAGCCAAGCCCGCAACCAACAAGCACACATCGCCATCTAGTGCAAGAGATCGCAGTTAATAAAGATTAAAAAAGGGCGTTAATAGATTTCGTTCAAGTTTAGACTAGGTATGTGCACAGCTGCTCGCAGTGACCCCGACCCTGTAGTGAATAGCGTTTATAATGCTTTATTATTTCACGTGCGAAGTTTTTGTCGTAGTCTTATAATACTTACCGTAGTCACCCCTTTCACCGATTCCCATTTCACGAAATGAATTTCTCGGTTCGCCGAATGTTAATCGTGACTTAATTTTCGGCAAAACTGAATTCATCGAATTCTAATTTTTGTTCTCAAACGTGATTTTGAAATTCTTAGCCCTTCGTCATAGCCTATTAAAGAAGCATTAAATTAGTATAAAGATTATAAAACACACATTAATAAACCTGATTAAACCAATTATAGTGAGAGTCGATTTGTTTCCTCTTGCGAATACAGCGATCGGTATGGCTGTTAATTGTCTAACACGTGTGATATACTCCACCTAAGAATACAATCCTAACACCCAAATGATTTCGTGGCCGCGGTTCCACGACGCGTATGCAACCGTAAAACCAGTGGTCGCTTGCATTTCTAGCTTCTCTGCCTCAATCCCCCCAATCATGTTTTGATCAACTACATCGGATGGCATGGCGGCACGCACCTCTCAATTAAAGACGAGCCCACTACGATTCGTCAATCGGTTTCATTTTAAACTGTAAGTTTAATTAGAACACTAGTGAACTGAATCAACATTAAAAATATCCAGCATCTTTTGGCAGTTTTACGATACGGGAGGCCTCCAAACCGTTTAGTCTCGGCGTTTTGCACATTTCATTTATCAGACTGCCACGTTGCCATATCGCACGACTGATGAGGATGAAATATCGAGATAGCACAGTCACTGCCCAAAAGTAGTTTTATGAATTTGATTCCCCCTCCCCTCCCTAACAACAAAAAAAAAACAAATGTCATACAGTAGAAGTTGTTTTAAATATTTCTTCTTCCCCCACCCTCCCGTAAAAAGTACTAATAATAATAATAATAATATATAGGTTTGTTGCAAACGCAACCGGAATGACAAGGACCTGGAGGTCACTAACTGCCATCCGAATTTAAAACTAAAAAAAAAATAAGTATAGATTACAACAACAACTAAAAAAAAAAGTTTAAAAGATTAAAAAAAAAAGACGACAGCTCGGCTGCAGAGGAAGGAGGACGGGTTTATGGTATTGGGTTGGGGTCACGAATGCCTTACCACCAAGGTTAGACCTACCAGAGACACAATGGTCCCCGATGGCATCGCCAAACGTGAGGGACCCGTAGTTGGGGTGAGGGGGGGGGGGGGGAGAAGCCAGCTATGATGTCAATGTTTCAATAAAAAATAATAAAATAAGCGTCGTAGTTTAAAGCTTGGCCAAAACCAATTGTCAATCATAAAAAATATAATAAAAACAACAATAATAAAATTTCATGCAATGGTTGCAAAGGTCAACTGGTGTCCGCTAATACCTAGCCTGGTAAAATATTTAAGAATAAAGAATAAAAAGAACTTTAGGTTTGTGCATACAGCAAAAAGTCATGACTTTACTACGCAGTAAAGTCATGAAAGATTGTCGAAACAAGTAGCCCAAGCCTACGTTGATTTCGCGCATGCCGGCATTACACTATATAGCTTTGTTATCCAGTTCGTACGTACGAGATCAGTGCTTACATCAGTGGTCTGTAGAATAAAATTGATCAAGTTGCCAGTCATTGGTCGGTTGGTGGTGACGTCGCCGCTGACGAAGGCTACATAGTTTCCAGTCATTGGTCGTGGATGGATGACGTCAGTCGGCCGAAGAAAAAAAAAACGAACGCCATTCGTTTGCAATAGACAAAAATCTTTGATTGTTTCTAGTGTACGATTTCCCCGGCGGAATCGATCCATTTTCGAACTTAGACCTAGAAATGTGCCATAGAATCTGTGTGCGAAATTTGACAGACATCCGATAATTCGTTAAAATGCTATAGCGCGAACACACAGACAGACAGACAAACCGTTCGCATAAGAGTCTAATCGACTCTAATAAGGTAGCAAAGGAACACGAATAGGCTTTCCTGTAAAATTTCAACTACCACTGTTGCTGCAGTGTTTAGTCCACGTGAAACCTTACTGCTATATTTTATTTTTCTTTACAGTTTTTTAGTTTTTAACATGATAGGTATCTGCGTGTTTCTTTACTTGACTAAACGACATCGTTTGGATTATTGCTTTTTTGTTTCTTTTACTGAACGTAATTGATTCCTACAAAAGTACAACAAAAAGAAAAGAGACAATGGGGTGGTGTAACGCTTAGTGTAGGTTTTGTTTTCGGAGAACAACTAACATAGTTGAAAGTGTTTTTGGTGTTTTAGTCAATTAAAAAAATGCTTGGTGATGAACTTAAACGTGATTCGTAGAAATAATGAACCGTACACGTATTGGTGTATGATTTCACTTTCAGAAAACTTTCACAGGATCAGTTAGTCCGAGCATCTGCCAAGATTTCTTCGACCGGAAATGGATGTCGCAGCACTGTGGTCGCATGCATTTCCTGTCCGTTTCTTTGAGAACCCCGGCCAGGCACTGCCCCGTTACAACCCTTCCAACAAGCAAGCAAAACAGTTAACCCTTTTATGCTGAGGGAAGCCCACGGCCAACTCGCCTGAAAAATGCCCAGTGCTCGTATAGCATTTAACACACATCTCACGGCATTGCTGTGGTCGCTTTGACCTTTCAAAGCCTTGTGCGATAAGGAGGTAAATCACTTACGCCTCTTTTCCGAACTTTGTTGTGGAGCAATGTTGTAAGTCAAGTCTCCTTTCTGAAAAGCTGCTACAAAGCTTACTTTACTGCTACTGTTGTGGTGACGTAGCAGGTTGACTTGTTTTCACCAGGCTGAAAGCATGTTAAAATATTAGCTTAGACTTGATCTTATTATGGAAGTGTAATATCAAAAGCAACCCACATGCCTTCACGGGATTTAATTATTTCAATTTGTATTTAAAAGTAGCCCTTGATGGGAGTCGACTCATTCTCCAAGTAAGCCGTTCAGTTACCCTTGATGGAACTGAGAAGATTTATGCAAAATCAGAGTTACTATGTTTCTATGATTAAGTGACTGACCTTGAATGAGTGCCGGGTCTCGATTAAGTGCCGAGGGGGGGGGGGGGGGGGGGCTCACGAGCAATAAAAAGCACGGGGCCATGAATCACAGGGAGCCGTCACAAAATACTCTTGGTGTGCCGTCCTTTTTTTTAAACTCACCTCTCTATATACAGAGAGTATTATGTATATAGAGAGGTGAGTTTAAAAAAAAAAGGGACGGCATACCAAGAGTATTATGTGACGGCTCCCCTGTGCCGTGAATAAGTGCCTCAAGATTCCACTGTAACTAAAAGATGCTGTCCTTCTCTTCCCTACATGTAAACAAGCTCGTGGTGTGATTGTAAAACTCTATTTATTTATTTAATTATAACTGTAAAACTGTACCGTAGCATCAAACAACAAAGAAGTCAGGGTCACGGAATGGAGTAGTACTCCTAAAAGTGCAAGTTTAATGGATCGGCTTTCATGAATAACTAAGGCGTCATCAGTAACACTGTCAACAAAATGAAACGAAGCGATTACAAACAACCAGTAATTGGATCGGAGACAGCGTTGTTGCTCATCTTTTCGGTTGCTTCATCGCATCTTGTTTCGTTGTCCATTTGATATCGCAGCGTGTTGCTGCATGGTGTTGACGGCAGTTACGACAAGCGGTGCGCAAATAGGTTAGCAGTGCTTCCGTAGCACATGGCTGGATGCGCTTTGATGGCGGTTGCGACAAGCAGTGTGCAAATAGGTGAGCAGCTGACACGCCTGTGCATTTTGTCACGTTGATTATTCCTCAGCAATATGTCCGATTTTAAATTTTCTTTGTTAAAACCATCTCTGGGTGTACCGCTATCAAAGTACAAAATCTGGTGTTTATTGATGCAGTGGTTATTTCATGATGCGGATACAATGGTTGCATTGCCGTGGATTCATAAACGGAGCGCCATCGTTGTTTCTTTCTCCCCTCCCTCTCCCGTCCCCTCCTCCTGGTTTCCCTCTAATTTGCTCATCAGCGTTCCCAAGAGTCAAAACGTTTCCGTAGCGTAAAGCGGGCCGCGAGTCAGCACTCAGACCCTTTCTACACTGAAACACGGGGTCGGCGTCTCAAATACCGACCTGGAGCAGGACTTGAAAGTAGGGTTCGGTTCCGGACCCAAGTCGGAGTCAAGTGTGGAAAGGTCATCCGGACCCAAGTCGGAGTCAAGTGTGGCCGGGTCCGAACTTTTTCCCCAGTGTGGAAGGGGTATCTGTTTCTTTCTCTCTCACTCTTTCTCTTTCACTCTCGCGTTTCTTTTTCTCTCTCACTTTCTCCCTCTCCCTGCATCCCTCCCTCTCTCTCATTCCCTCCATCACTCTCCCTCACTTGTTGAACTATTTAAAATAAGTAAACAACAAATCACAGGGTGAAGAGGTAACGAAGCAAGCAGTATGCATTAAAGACTGGCCTTATGAGGAAACAAGACACACTAATCTGAGAAAGAAAGAAAAGACAACTTCTATGACTGGGACTCGAACTCAAAACCCAGGACTTCCCGCATACTGGTCGTCTGTTAGGACCACTGCACTACCAGTGCAACCTTGGCTACAGAAGCAAGTTGCATTTTCTTCTTGTACCGTATACGTTTGTGACCGTAGCCAGGGTCAGACCCGGTAGCGGAGTATAAGAGCACCTCACCAAGTACGTGGAAAGTCCTGGGTTCGAGTGCCAGTCGGGGCAGTCTTTTCTTTCTTTCTCAGACTAGCATATTTTATATTCTCACAAGGCCAGTCTTTAATGCAGACATGTTGACATTATTATCCAATAGATGATGTTCAGTATCTTCGGCCGTGCTCCGTTTTTCTTTTAACTCAATAGCAATTTCACCATTCTTTATATATAGGCTACTCTTGCTCTTGCTCACTCCCTCTGTCTTTCGCTCGCTCTCCTTCTCTCTCCCTTCGTCTCTCTCTCTCATTTCCTCTCTCGCTCTTCTCTCTCTCTCTTTTTTCCGTCTGCCTGTCTTTCTCACTCAGTCTCTCCCTTGCCCTCTCTTGCAGTCTCTCACTCCATCACTCTTTTTTTCACTCCCTCTCTTTCACTCTTTCTTTCACTCTCTCTCTCTCTCACTCTTTCTCTCGCTCTCACATTATCTCCTTCCTTCACTTTCTGTCTTCTTCACTTTCTCTCCCTCTCACCTCCTCCCTCTCGCTCCTTCACTCACTCTCTCTTTCTCTCTCGGTATCTCTCTCCCATCCTCTCTATCTCTCTCACTATCTTTTTTTCTCTCTCTCACACTTTCTTTTTCTGTCTCTTTCTCTTACTGACTCTGCCTTGTTTTCTTTCTCACTGACTTACTCTCTCTCTCTCTTTGTCTCGTTTTCACTCACACTCTTTCCATTGCTATACCGCTGTCTTCCTCAATTTTTCACTACCTTCTTCCTCACTTTCTCTATCAATATCTCTCTCTCTCATTCACTCATTCTCTTCCTCTTCTCGCGTTTTCTCTTTCTCCCTCACTCTTTTTTCTCTCTCCCTCCCCCACTTCTTTCTCTTACTCTCTCTTGTCTCTTTCTCTCGCTTTCTTTTTCTCTCACTTTCTCCCTCCCTCCTTCTCTTTTTCTGTCTCCCTCCCTCCATCTCTCTCTCACTCCCTCCATCGTCAATATCTCCCTCATTCTCTCTCTCCCCTATACTGTTTTCACACGTAATAATTCGTCGCGGGTCAGCCCTGGGCTGAAGCCAGCTCGAGCCAGCCCTGGCCAGCCCTAATGCTAGCTCCGGACGCGCTTTGATTTCACACGTAATAAATGCTTGAGAGCCGACCCGCGCTCACTTAGGAGCACCGTCTATCGGCAACATGGATAAGAGCAGTGAATTGGCTTCACTTCTCATATTACGTGTTTTCTTGAGAAACTCCACACCCTTCCTGGTGATTTTTGAGCCAAGACAATTAATCTAACCACCTACGTACGGTACCCTATATACAAAACGAAAAACCAACCAAACCATTTTTGGGTGTTTTAACTCCCCCCACCCCAATCCGGCTTTTTTCCTCAGACTTAGTCTTTTCGTCTTTTCTTCGTGTTTTTTTTTTTTTTTAATTTGATCTTGTACCACGATCAACCGGCTATAAATCCTTTTTTTTTTTTGAGATTTGTGTTATTGGTAACACCTTTCCATGACACCAAACCTCTTTCCGTTAATTTGGCAAATGCTATAATGTAACAGTTGGTTCTCAATTTTATTTTTTGCGTTATTAAATGTAGGGTATTGTTTTTATTTCAATACGGGTGTGAAACCCATTTCTGTTGTACTTTGGATACCAACACTGACTCTCCAATAGTTAAATCTAGGCGGTGTAGTTCGGCGATTGTAGTTCCAAGATTGACGGTTCGAATCCTTGGTTGGGGCAGTTTAACGTTCCAGAACAGCAAAATGGATATGGTTCGTATCACTTTATTTTGACGTATTATTTTCTCTTTAGTACATAAATACATCACATCTTCATTCTGGAACAGTTTAACTTTGCACTCTGAAACATTGCTCTTTGATGTAGGTTTGTGTTCAGTTCAGATGACTTATATAATTTTGCTCAAAATAAAAAAATTAAAAACTGCCGGTAATTTCTAATCTTTATTTTTCCTGCAGTTCTTCCTTTGTATACACCCACACAAATAATTTTAATGGCACGAAATTTGCACAAAGAAAAAAAAATTGGAAAAATTATATAATTTACGGAAAATACTGCCAGTTTTGTACCAAACGCTGATAAAGAGTTGAACTGTGTGATGCATCACGAACCTTCTATGCTCATAAGCAATCCCTTCTTTTCTCCCACGTGTTTTTCAATCTGCGTGATAATGAGCATTTAATTTACGATTGACAAATAACTATTTCTTTTTTAGTGTTTCCCGTTTTCTTTTGTTTGTTGACATATAGTGGGCCGCACTGCAAAGCTACGAGCGCGGGAGGGCTCGCTTTGAATTTCACACGTTAAAAATGAGGCGCGCTGGCCAGGGCCAGCCAGGGCTGGCCTCGGCTGGATAGGCGGGCCGGGCGGGCGCGCGTCAGCCCTGACCAGCTCGCCCAGAAAACATTATTACGTGTGAAATCCGCCGTCGCGGGTCAGCCAGGGCTGGCACCCAACCATTATAACGTGTGAAATCAGTACTACTCTTTGTCTCACTGTCTCCCTCTCTCACTCTATCTCCCCTCTCTTTCCCCCCCTCCCTCTCTTTCTTGCTCTCACTCTCTCCTTTTCTATCACCATCTCTCTGTTCCACTCTCTCATTCTCACCCTCTGTTTCTCGCACTATCTCACTCTGTTTCTCACTCACTTTCTGCCTCCCTCCCTCACACTCACTTTGACTCCCTCCCTCACACACACTCTCTCTCCCCCTCTCTCTCCTTACCTCACTCTTTCTCTCTCCCTTGCTCTTTCTCCCTCACTTGCTTACTCTCTCCCTTCCTTTCTCTTTCACTTTTTCTCTTTTTCTGTCTTTCTCTCCCTGACTCCCTCTCTTTTCTACCTCACTTACTCCCTCTCTCACTCGTTCTCACAATTTCTCTCAACACATTCCAAATAGTATATGTATATAAGATATTTTGTATAATAAGCATAAGAAACAAGGAATTATTGGTGGATCCCGGGGGGGAGGGGGGGGGGGTACGGAAGGGGAGGGAAAGAAAGATCAAGCTAAGCCTATGCTTTAATGCTGCTGAGTGAAACGCCATGGCAAACTGCTTGAGCTCCATTTAATGCTGGTGGCATTTCCCATAAATGTTGGTGCATTGCTTTGGCTGATCTGAGCTTTTGGCAGCCTTGGAGAGAAGGACAATTTTACTATGTAATTCCAATTGAAAATTCCAACTAGTACGAGTCATAAAAAAAATCCCAGGGATGGCTAGGGTCAGGCTTGAACCAGGGACCGCTGGCAGATTAAATAGTCGTGCTAACCATGAGGCCACCTTGCCTGCCCTGTACATCTGCAGTACTCTAAAAATCATTTTCTTCTGGCTACTTGCTGGCATCCGTCATCTTCGGTGGCCTCTACTGGGCAAGCAGAAGGTCTGCTGCTTGCCGATTCCTTTATGATGGGTTGTGCAGGTCATGACACTGGTTTTTTGTCACGCAGGTAAACAAGAATCCGCAAACCACAGTCTACAACAACAGTCTACATGGAAATGCATGTTTACCGGAGTCTGAAAATTTGTCTTGAAAAAATGGCTTAATTGATTTGATGTACATGCAAACATGTTTTCTAATTTCGGCCAGTGAAAGCCACTTGTCATTCAGGGACTGAGTATGTAAAAAAAAAAAAAAAAACACCCTCATGTGTGAATATAACTGAATGTAAATAGTGATAAGTGAAATTTTGTTGAACTATAAGTAACCTTGAAGCAAACACCCTTCTTTCAAGTGACATTTGCATAACATAATTGGTATAATTTATGTAGGGGTTTCATGACGTCATCCTTCCTCTTATCTGGAAGATAGGTAATCTCGAAACGTGAAGTGTTATAGACTGAATGATGACAGTTTAGCTTATGGGAGCAATATTGCTCAAATGCTTATCTGACTTAATTTTATCGGCTTACCTGACGCCACCTTTTTTATGTGCGTAGTCTCTCCTTCTAACCTTGGCTTCCAAGACCTTGGCACTGCGATAGTGAATTGAAGATACCGTTGATAGTAAGTTTCAACCTTATCGATGATGTTGGTCAGATTTCTGTCCAAAATCATTTCATCTTATAATTGAATAAATAAAATACATCGCTAAAAAAAGTTTCGTATCGCAGAAGGTGAATGACATAAAACAAAGTTAAGAGTTTGTATCTATCTTGTGTCGCGTGACAGATAAAATCCTGCACGTGTCTCGCTATCTACTAGAAACATGGTGCCAGATAAAATCACGGGCATCTTTCAACATCTCTACTGACTGCTGCTTAAATTAATGTTGTAATGATGCAAAGATAACTTTTTAAAGCCAAGATTAGTACGCAAAAAAAAAACACATGATTTTACAAGTCCACTGTCGTGTGTTCATTGAACTGTAGCTAGAGCTTGGACGATTAGACGGTTTTGTTGTGACTCAACGTGTCAATTAACAGTCATGATTTCGCAGTTTTTGCAGTTGATCAGCAGAGTTTAAAAGCGAAACACAAGTCATTTTGTTCAGCACATATTGATGATACTTATGTGAAAATCTATTAACCCTTCACTACTCGTGCCGAACTGAATACACAGGGACTTATAGGTGGGTTGCCAGCAAGTTAGTCTGTGCAGCATTTAGCCCTATCGAGTTCTCTGTCGCAGCAAGCAAAGAAATGCACAAAGCAATACATTTAAACACACAAACAAGCCACGTGCCTCCTTAATTATTGATTAAAAATGTGCGACGTCCTCGAGCACCTTGGAGCAAGCTGTAAAACTTAAACGATATTAATGCCACTAGATGGCTCCAGGATATTTTCTTTACATTCTACCGTGCCGCCATCTAGTGGCATTAATATCGTTAATCTTTACAGCTTGTTTCCAGGTGCACGAGGAGGTACCAAATTTTTGCTCAATAATTAAGGAGGCATGTGGCTTGTTTGTTGTGTTAAAACATATTATTTCTTTGTGCATTCCTTTGCTTGCTGTGAGCAAACGCTAGAGAGAACTAGATAGTGTTCGATGGAGCTAGATGGTCCAACCTTGCGTTTGGTGGTAATAACCCGCCTCTAAGTCTGTTACAGGATTCACATCCGTGTTCGCTTGGTTTCCAGTCGAGGCTCTGTACTATTCCACCGAAGAGCCCTCACAAATCTCGTGTTGCGCATCTGTTTTTTGCCGTTCAGTAGCTGTCCAACATATTGGACATTGGGCCATAAACGTTAATCCCTAGGCCCTGTGCAAGTGTCAATGACCACAGTGTTGGGTTAGAATTGTGTGTGTGTGATATTGTTTTATTTTTTCCGAGCATGTTCATTTAGTCCTAAAATACCTGTCATGAAGTCCAAAAATAAGTGCACAAACTTAAGAAAGGTACAGTACTGTAGTGTACAGTAAGAAAAGATTGAATGGCAGCGAAATATTTCAAGCTTTACAAACGATAAACCTTCAATACAACAAAGTTTGCTCGATAACAGTTTGGTTCAAAAAATGCAAGGTGGGTTGTCACTTGTACATAAAATGTGTGTAGTCACTTGTAAATAAAGATTAAACCAATCGTAAAGTCAAATAGTATTGTTACTGAATATGGGCAGCAATGCTGGTCAACTGGCATGGGGCAAGGTAACCTGATGGTTAGCATGACCGTCTCATGTGCTAGAGGTCCCGGGTTCGAACCCGCCTCAGCCATCCCTGACATTTTTGGGAAGAGAAGAGCCCTGTGAGGTCTCGTGCTCATGTCGATTGTGGCATGTAAAAGATCCTAATAATTTCTGATGGGATTTACACCTAGCAAAATTGTCCCTCTCCTTCTAGTGCCATAACAACGGCTGGGAGCGCATCAAACAACAAATGCTGGGTGCACGTCAAACGACAGTGGTCAACTGGTCAGTAAATATTTATGGTAGGTTTTGCCAGAATTCGCAGGATTCGAACCTGCATTCATTTGGTTTGGAAACGAGGATGCTGACCACTGCGCTGTGTTTGCTCTCTTTGCTCAGGGATGGTCCAAAGGGAACCCCCTCTCAAACTGGCAGGGTGCCTGTGGACTCGTTCTCATCCCTTCCACTCTTGTTGCTGTCCTCATTTAAACTGTGTGAACAATCTTATTTCAAGTTCTCAAACAAAAGGGAAATTGTAGAATTAACGTTCTTTTCAACTTCTGAGGTTATCTGTGGACGGAGAAGGACAATTTTGAGAAATACCTAGGATCTTTCATATGCCACAATCGACATGAACACAAGGGCATTTCCACGCACATGCAAAGTTCTCGCCAGGCTTCTGTACCTACTACTGCCTTCAAGTCTGCAGCACTTATTATCCCTAGGTCGATTTGTGAGAAATCCTGCAACGCAGCGCGCTTTCGTAACTTTACGTAGACCTACTTATTTGCTGACAACACTGCATCAATGCAACATTGTACTTAGCTAGATAGAATCATAAAAACAACGTTGTTGGCTCATCTTTCTCTCTATGATTGGTGGACACTCATCCTTTAACTTTTAGTTTTTCTTTATCCCTGACCATTCCCCTTGCTTTTTCCACAATTTGAAAGATTTTGACCTTATTGGGATTTATCTTCAAATTGGTAAAATAAGCTTTTATTGCCACGAAAATATACATCACCTTATTTTTATTAGCAGTCCCCCCCCCCTAGGAGCTCTATTATCCCTAGACTTGAAAGTTGGCTTCCCTGCCGGTCTCATATCTCACTGCGCGTGACAGGAACTGGGATCGCCTATATAAGCGGTTCGCTGCGATCCCCAGCATCTTTCATCCTAGGCAATCGCTACAAGCTCATTATCACAGGGGTGCTCCCAAGTCATCGATGGATTCGCCGATCCTCTCAACCGAGGGAGGATCGTGCACCAATCCTGAGGATGGAGGCGGATCGATCCCCTCTCCTCAATCTGGCCAAGAAGTTACACCATGCTTCACTGTTCCTGGTACATCGGTATGTCGTTCTCAAGAGCCACACCCGAGACACAAGGGGTGCCGAGGTGTGCGGACAATCCGCCCACCCTTACAACCACCGTCTCATATCTTCTCCATGCTGCAACAGGCCTTTCCTTCGTGTGGCACCTTCCGGCGGTTCGATCCGCATCAGCGGGTCATCACCCGATCCTGCCTTCGCCAGCGACTGCGATCCCCCTCGGATCTGCACCTAGTTCTGCCTTTTCCCCCTCGGCTCTCCAGCGATCCTCGGTCCCATACCGGGTGGGGGGAGGGGGAGGGAGCCGTCATCTACTTCCACTCCATTCATTAACGTAAGAAGAGGATTGGGTAAAGATGAGGATTGGACCCCACCATCACGTTCCACCTGTCTGTTTGTACATCGGTTCCTGATGTAGATC
>JAHWFP010087166.1:26097-46506 GCA_023313725.1 Lithobius niger
CCCCCCCCCCGGCAATCTGAAGAGGCACAAGTCATCTTCTCCCTCTCGTCCGCAAGCTCCTCCCTCTGCCGTACCCACGACGACTCTGCATCCTGCCGTCCCTCCCTCGTCCGGCAGTAAAATTCACTTCCCAGACGAAGCCACCGAGGATCAGGTTTTTCCGCTGGCTGCGCTTCTCAAGACTGTCGAAGAAACCATCCCCGACTGCTTTCTTTTCAAGCCCTCGCAGTCGACCGATGCTCCTGCCGTCAACCGTGGGCTGAAAACTGGCTTCGGCTTCGCCCTTAGAGACAAAGACAACAAACCTTGCAACCTTCTCGGCCAGTCTACCACGCTGCTTACCCTGCCTCCTCCGCAATGAAGGCTCTCTACTAGGCAAAGGTGATCCTCTCGTCCTCGACAAGGAATCCACTCCACCCCGGCCAGGCCGTGAAAGCAGCTTCTTTCGCCCGTTAGGCGACGGCGCCACGAACCCGAACAACTTTGCAACCTACAACACTCCATTAGGAAACTCCATTAGGAAGGAACTGCTAAGTAAAAGACGGGTCATGTATATTTGTGGTCAGGCAAAAATAAAAAAAAAAATCAACCAGGCCTCGTCCTGGTATTAAATAAAACAATAATTTTCCAGTGGTTTAGGTTTGTGGTCGTAGGCAATATTAGTAATGTCTGTTGAATAAATTGGATTTTTTTAGTGACGTCACTTCCGGTTTGCTGCTGAAGCGCATGGTAGTAGACTGGAGTGGCAGTGTAGTAGCTGGTTTTCATTTGATATGCGCACGATGCGCACTACTACTTGGGTGGAAGGATATGGACAGGGATACACTGTGTGGGTGGTGGAGTAGGAGTTGTGGAAATTAGTTGTTTTGGAGGGGGGGGGGGATGCGGCATTTGCCAGCAGCCTGTTTCAAAGGGGAGAAACCCTGGCATCAGCATCATCATCACAACGTCTGGGAACAACACATGAACATAATCCTCTAATAACATTGGCATGGACAGCGGCCAGAGACGATTAATAGGAAACACTGTGGTATATTTTCTGAAGTTGGTTCTTCCGTTTCGTATTTTTTTAAATATTGGAATTTGGAATTGTTTTGCAGCGAGGCGAGCAAAAAAAAAGGAGCTCGGCAAATAACGTGTCTTGTTTAAAACAAACTGAGAGGCACCCCTTTTTGCAGAGTAGTTTTTTATATTTTTGGAGTGTTCTTGAGCGGAATAATAAGAACGGCATTTTTTTAACAAAATTTTTTTTTTACAATAATAAAATTGGAGTTGGGTGTCTCAAGTGAGTGGCTCAGTTAGTTCAGTAATAAAAAGATTTAAATTGGAGCTGGCTTAGTTGTTTATATTCTATTGTCTTCTCAAATTGTACTTTGAGCAGCACTGACGGACTACGTACTGCTGCTTGCTCTTATTATACTAACAGCTTTTGCGTTTTCACATTTAATATCTGTTTAGGTTGGTCAAACTCTGGACAAGACACAGAAGCAATGCTGTGGTTTCAAGCTGTTGACGCTGATGCTTCGGGGCGAATTGAAGCCAAAGAATTGAAACAAGCTCTTACCAATGGGAACTGGTCGCATTTTAGTGATGATGCTTGCAGGCTAATGATAGGTAAGGTGGATTCTATGTGATATTGTGAATATTAACAAGGGAAATTTGTATCATGTTTACACGGTACAAGTATATGTTCCCTGTGCCAGGGAACATATGTATTTGTACGACATGAGCCAGAGTTCGGCTCATTCCACACCCTTGGGTGCAGACTGCAGAAAGAGGGGAATCAGATAATATGCTGTCCACCGATTGTTTAAAGGCTCGTCTGATGGTTAAAGGTGATTCTGTGATGATTGCATGTTACTTTTGAAATGAATCAAAGGTGATGAAATTAAGAAACAAAATGTCTTTATTCGTCTGATTCCCTTCTTTCTTATATCCTGGTTCAAGCCATCAAGTAAACATCATTTCCCATTTCATGCGGATTGTAAAGGAGCTGCGAATGGGGTGGGAAAATTCAAAGTGATGTGGATGTATCCGGATGAAATTTACCAAAAAAGACGTGTTCTGGCGAGTGGTAGAGAGACAGAGAGTAGAAACTTAGTTAGTCTGTCTTAACACTGAAAACGAGGGCAAGAAAACTAATCCAGATTCAATGTGTGTTTCTCTCAATTTGGAATTTGATGCCTAATTTAAAATGGGAGCTCGAAGTGGGGCATTACTTTAAATGGATGTGTGTGGAGCTGAGAGAGAGTTCTTTGTAAGTTTTGGAAGTTTTTCTATACTAATCCTGTGGTGGCAGTACGAAAAAGTTTGCCTACAGATATCGTAAATGCCGCCTCTGTGAATGGGTTCCGAGAAAAATTAGGCAAATAGGATGTTTCAAAATTTTTGCATTGTATTCAACAGTTGTCATATTTACTTTAGACTAGGAATCAGTGGAACATAACCATCCCTGAATTGAGTCCTCGTGTGAATTTAAATATTGCATAAATCATACATTCCAATTCCAGGTATGTGGGCTTATCACTGATGATGTAGTGCATTTAAAACTTTAAAAGGAAATGTTGGTTTTATTCTTGCCTCACCGTATGACGCCAGTCACACAGAAAGATTCAAAACAAGTGGAGTTAAAGAAAAATATTTCAAATTTCTTATAATACGAATTTTAAATAGCAGTTTTCTACTTTTAGACTGTGCCTTGACTGATTACAAGATTAAGATGACTTTAATTTTTCAGGAATGTTTGATCGTGATCAAACCAAATCCATTGATGTAAATGAATTCCAACAACTGTGGCGATACTTGCAAGAATGGCGCCAGGTTTACAGTCAAGTAGACAAAGATCGTTCTGGCTATATTGAACACGGAGAACTGCATCAGGGTTAGTAAACCTGTGTGAAACAAATATTTTTGAGTGGCGCTTAAAACAAGTGCTGAGGGTCTAAAATAGCTACAGGATGATACAAAATTAAGTATAAGTTAAAATATTGTTTAGTACAAGACAGGGAAAAAGTCCTCTCCTCTTGGCCTAAAATTTTGAGCTATACCTAATTTGAATCGCCCTGTATTTCCGTATCTAAGGCTGAAACAAAACAATCTGACCCGAACAAAGGGAGTTCGGTATGGGTGAGTATTTGGCATTTTTTCATACACATACCAACCTAAAATACATCTTCACTTTAATACTTCTTGTCAATAAATTTTAATCTTTCAGTACACCATGTTAAAGACTGAAGTGGAGCGCGGCCTTCTCGCACAAGTCATTTTTAAGACGTTTATAAAATTCTAAATTTTCTGTCCTGCATCATTTTCAAAGATTAAACTAAAAAGAAAGTCAACACTTAGTAAAACACAACCATTTTGCCCACCTAGCTGCAGAACACTGTCATTTAATGTCAAGAACACTGTCAAGAAATGCAAAAGCGAGGTATAACATACCTACATGCAATTGCACTGGTGAAATTTAAAAACGTACCTACATTTTGCCATATTAGGGTATTTTTGGTTTAAATTCATAACCATCCAGTTATTGCGTACAATAGCATATTGTGTCCTGATTTTTTCTAACCTATGGTCTTTTTTCCTACTTAAAATAATTTTTGTCCTACACCAATTTCTGGCATGACGGCACCCCCACTTCTGTTAACCCTTACTTGCATCAATACTTTTTTTTTAACTCGATAGTTAGGTCAGTCGTGGGGTACGAACCAGCGTTCACTTGGTTAGGAGTTGTGTACACTGACCACTGGGCTGTTGCTGCTCTCTTTGCTCGGGGCACTTAGTTTTTTCACGTTCAGTCAACTATTGCCCTCTGGCAGTAAACTTGGGGTTAACGGGCTTGCAACAATACGAATCCTTAATAGTGAAGGCCTCAACTATTGTTAACATTCCAAACCCTTGAAGGTTTTTTTTTAACTACCGGTAACACTGGTAAATTAAATTGAATGCTTGATGGTGCTTAAGGCTTTAAGCAGTATGAAACGGCAGCAAAGAGTTGTCCCCGATGAATTGACAACATACATATTCATCAAAAAGGCTTTTATGCCGGTTTGGGTCATTCTGTACTGTATCGGAGGGATGATGTGTTGGCCAGGGTGGTAGAATTAACCAAAATCTGTGGCAGTTGAGCTCTGCGTTGTCCCTTTCCATAGTAGTCTAGGAGCTAGCTAGGGTTGAGTATGCAATTCGATGTACCCTAAATTTAGTTTTTGATTTGAGTTTATGGTAGGTTAAGCATTAAAAATTCACTTTTCACATAACTGGGTGCATGGTCATTTAGCCGCCATATTGGTTTCCAAAATGGCTGCCAGCGAAGAACAAATACGGGCATTACTTTGCTTCTACACCACCTAGAACAAAAAAATTTTTTTTTCAAGACTATGTTTTCTTGCCCAAGGCACCCGAATATCATACTGGGTGCATGGTCATTTAGCCGCCATATTGGTTTCCAAAATGGCCACCAGCGAAGAACAAAAACGGTCATCACTTGGCTTCTACACCACCTAGAACAAAAAAAAAATGTTCAAGACTATGTTTTCTTGCCCAAGGCACCCGAATATCATACTATGTGCATGGTCATTTAGCCGCCATATTGGTTTCCAAAATGGCCGCCAGCGAAGAACAAAAACGGGCATCACTTGGCTTCTACACCTCCTAGAACAAAGATTTTTTTTTCAAGACTATGTTTTCTTGCCCAAGGTACCCGAATATCATACTGGGTGCGTGGTCATTTAGCCGCCATATTGGTTTCCAAAATGGCTGCCTGGGAGAACAAAAACAGGCATCACTTTGCTCTACACCTCCTAGAACAAAGATTTTTTTTTTCAAGTCTATGTTTTCTTGCCCAAGGAACCCGAATATCATACTTGGTGCGTGGTCATTTAGCCGCCATATTGGTTTCCAAAATGGCTGCCAGCGGAGAACAAAAACAGGTATTACTTTGCTTCTACACCACCTAGAACAAAAAAATTTTTCTCAAACTATGATTTCTTGCCCAAGGAACCCGAATATCGTACTGGAAAAACTTTCAGACAATAAGTGTTGTCGGGATGATAACTACAGTTTGTGAAAGTCACCATATTGCTTTTCAAAGACTGCTATTAAACAGGAACAAATGATAATTATATTGACAATTACTGCTAATACAGATATCCAGCAACCCAATTTGGTGCAATGAACACGACCACGGTTAATTTTCAAAATGATTTTGCCTAAGTTGGTCAAATCTGCGGGTCATTGTGGTGTGATGAGGGCATTTACAATAGCTAAGGAGTTACAACTGCGAGATGGGCTACCGTTTTCCTACAGGATTGCTTGCTTCTTCTACAGACTTTTCCAAGTATTCATGTAGAATTCACATATGAGGCGGGTGTGTTGTGAAGAACACCTCATGGAGATTCAGTTGAGTTGCCATCGATCAGGCTTTTGAGCAAAACTTCAACAAAGTTGCGAAAGACCATGGAGGCATAATAGCATCACAAGAAGAAAAGAGGCTATGGCACAACATGACCTAGTTAGACAAGAGAAAGTACAGTTAATTCAAGTTCTTTGTGAAGTATGTGGTCTGGTAAAGGATGGTGAGGGTGGAAGCCACGACTGATGAAAAATGCATAACAGAAATGCATCAGTACATTGTTGACAGCAGTGATTCTTTTTGCGTAAAAGAAGGAAGTGACGCAGGACTGCGAAATCTAGTTACAGGAAAACTAATGGATAGTGAAGATAAGGAAATACTAAAGTGCGTGGATGCTTGCCATGGAGTTTTCCTGGAATTTACGAAGGAGTGCTTTGATAGTAAGACCAAAGTCCTCACGAATCCAGTAAAGAAGAATCAGAAAAGCAAAAAGGGTGTGAAACATTTGAAAGGGGACATTCAAAAGGAAATCCGCAATGTATTGAGCATAATCGATATTATAAGGTCAAGAGGTTACATTATTCTATTATCCTTTACCTGCTAACATTCAAGCTAATGCCAACGGTACTTTGTTTGACAACTGACGGCTGCTTGATAAAATCGCTGAAGTCTGATCTAATGTAGGAAATGGAAAAAGACTAAAACGTTCTCGCAGTCAACGAGATTGGTTCTCCACTTGCTATTCCTACGGAATCTGTTGTGATTGACTTCATGGCTCTTATTAGGAAGGTCCCGTGAAGACCTTGAAGCTTGCAACATTTGGACAGATATGAGAATATTTATACAAAAAATTTCGTCGTATATCAATCAGCTAACTGTGTACGCATGGACATTGTGTTTGATGTATATCATGAGTGTAGCATTAAGCGTTATGAATGACTACAAAGTTATTCTGCCAAAATGCCAATTTCAGCAGTCTTCAACTGTAGAGCACGTTTCAAACCTACAATGGAGTAGTGAAGAAGCTGATGGCCAATTACTTCTGCATATACAACACATTGTAACCACTAGCGCTGCTTCCCCAAGGGTTCTTGTTGTCTCACCGGACACTGATGTGTTTGTATGCCTCATATATCATTTCAAAACTCCTGGAGGAATGCTGGACTACAAAAAACTGCGAATGTTGTGTTAACAACTGTGGATGCTGTGTGGACAAGGGACATCGACTAAGGTTGTACCTTTGCATGACCTGGCCACCAAAATACCCAGCAATGCAGTAAATAAACTTCCTGCAATGCATGCATTTAGTGGTTGCGATTGTACTAGTATAATTGGAACCAAGCATACAGTACTGAATGTCCTAGAAAAAGACGCCTTTTCAGATCTTCTTGATGGGTTTGATCTAGTACAACTCACAGAAGCTAAAAGCAAAAAGGCGGAAAGGTTCTTCGCTACCTCTCTTGAAAGTAAGCTAAACACATATGATAAACGTCGATATTTCCACATCGATAATGCTACAAAGTTTTGTTCAACTTCAGACACTATGTGCTGTCACATTCACTGGATAAACGCAGTATTGCTCCCAACATTAATGACAAACTCGTCTACCACCAGAATTTCCTTCTCCGTGTACATGCTTAAAAGTGTGCATGAGAGAATATCTGCTCTTGTTGAATTGTTAACTTTAATTGTAGCGACTTTCGTAAGTCTCAAGTAATTCCTTCTTGCAGCAATCCAACGAATCAGTTGCTATAAATTTACCTGAAGATTTGTGATGTTTGAAATAATTGTAGTTGCTCTTACTTTTTAATTTCCTTTTAATGGTGTAGTACTTACTTTGTGATTAAAATAGATTGTTAAAGGATTTATTTTGCAGCTTCTTTTTACATCAATGTGAAAGAAATCATACGTGTGCGCACCATAATTATTTTCAGTAGCAAGGTGGAATCACTGTTCTATTCTGCAATACGGACTCGTTGAAAATCAATACGGCAGTTTACACGAGCTGCTAGTTATCACCACGGCTATATTAATTTTCTGAAATCTATCCCAGTACGAAATTCGGGTTCCTTGAGCAACAAACCATAGTTTTGAAAAAAAAAATTTCTGTTCTAGGTGGTGTAGAAGCAAAGTAATGCCCGTTTTTGTTCTCCGCTGGTGGCCATTTTGGAAACCAATATGGCGGCTAAATGACCATGCACCCAGTTATGTGAAAAGTGAATTTTCAATGCTTAACCTACCGTAAACTCAAATCAAAAACTAAATTTAGGGTACATCGAATTGCATACTCAACCCTAGCTAGCTCCATGACTATAGGTACAGACAAGTTATTCAGGAACCAGCTTCTCACCATTATGTTGGACCTGGTGAATTTCCGGAAAAACCTTAGTGTAGATAAGGTTTCTCTTCCCTTTCTTGACCAGTAATTTCGTTGGCACGGCTAGACTTCCATTCAAAAGGGGTAGGGGACGGATACGGGGCGGGGGTTTTTGTGGGCCTGGGTAGGAGTCGCTGTGTCAGAAATCGTCCTGCACCCCTGAGAGATCACAGCCTTCCTCCAGTTAAGCTGGAACGCATTTACCTGCAGGGTGTTCTCGAGGAGGTTGATATTGCGGGTCAAGTTGCATTGGAATTGTCACTTACTCCACCCTCCAGTCTCGCTCTCTTGTGAGATCATTGCTCGACAAAGGAACAACACTTCGGATTCCGGACCCATCCATGTCCGGGTTTTGCATTCTTGGTTTCATGACAGGCGATTCGTGACAGGCCTTAAATTTGAAGGCATTAATGGGTTTCTAAAGGTGACACATTTCCAGATAAAATACCTTGCCTCGGGTCGAAGAGCTATTGATGCACTAGAATATGCAGTATATAATGACGTGTATATGCGTGGAGGTTCTAAATTCCTGTGTTTGTGACAGGCGATCTGCTACTGGTATTAAATTTGAAGGGATTAAATGGGTTTCTAAAGGTGTGCATTTTTAGATGAAATACCTTGCCTTGGTTTGAAAAGCCATGAATGTTTTGGAATACGTAATATCTACAAACTTGGATAGACTTGGAGGACGCCTATATCTTATGTGTACGTCCTCTATCTCCTTCGGTTCATATTCGAGGGTACTGTATTCTTATTGCATTTGGGATGGAACAGAGGCGGGCTGTTCATGTAGGTGGTAAAACCCATTCTGGTAGCTGTATGCGTCCGAAATGTTCCGACCCATGCCTATCTGGACGATTGGTTACTCCGCAACCAGATCTGGTCGCAATTGCTACTCTGCAGGTGACAACGAGTTAAAAGTTTGGAATCAGATTGTCCAAATACAAATTGGTGACGTTCCAGGGTGCAGACTCCTATCTGAAACGATTTCTGGTCTGTCCGTCACTGGCACGGGTGGAATCACTTGTACAGGCGTAGGGCGAGTTCCTTGTCGCCGACCAGATTTCGGCACGATCCCTCTGACGCCTGATCGCTTGGGGGACTGACACTCTATCCATAACTGGCCCAGTTTGTTTGATAATCTGTTTGCACCATTTTCCCTTCTGCGCAAGGTAGGAAGACTAGATCCTCACCCTGCCTGTTTCTACCAGTCGCTCGGAATCGGCTAGCTTATCCCAGTATCTAGTGAACTCGAGTTACAGCAGAAAATAGCAAAATTTGAAATTTTAAGAGATTTTCTGGAAAGTGTTCTTTCCACAATGTTTCTGTTCCTATTAAAGTTAGGGTTAACAACTTAACATACATAGGACCATATCTGATCATCTCGATTTTCTGTCTTACTTTTATTTGAAGAGATTTCACTTCCATCCAACAATACTTCCCTTTTGTTAAGGATAAATAATTTAAAATATCGTTAGTTTTACTTTGAAAGCTCTTCAACATTATCAACAATCTTCAACACGCACAGTTTTCAAAGTTCCAGGAAGAAACAGTCTTTCTTCGGAAATTTTCGACAGCCCTAATTCTGGTGGATGTAAACACGGTCGACTGTCTTCATCAGGATTTCCTTCACGTGCTACCTCGTTGTCACCACTTGCGTGCGACTCAAATTTGGCCGTTTCACTTTACCTTTGGTATTAGCTTGCCCATCTCTACTCAAGTTTGGAGGTTTTACGTTGCCTCCAAATACAGGAGTCAACGTAAAATGGCCGAACGTAAGTACTCAAGATGGGCAGCTATGGTAATACTAGAGGCAACGTGAAACTGCCAAGTTTAAGTCGTACGCAAGCGGTGAGAAAGAGGTAACACGTGAAGGAAAGTCTCATGAAGACAGTCAACTGTGTTTACATGCACCAGTATTAGGAATGTAGAAAATTCGTAAAGAAAGGCTGTGTTTCTTCCTGGAACTTTGAAAATTGTGCGTGTTGTGTAAGTTTGTTGATAAGGGCAAATCATTTATTTACACCCCTATGCCCAAAAGTTTAAATTAATTTTTTAATGAAGCTTCCATCCATCAACACCAGATGGCCACCTGTTCATTACGTATCAGGCAACGCCATCTGTCCATTCACTAACTGTTTGGGTGTGTATCTAGAATGTTGCGCTGCAGCTCAGTTAAAAGTTTCAAAATGTCTAACGCTAAAAAGTTGAACATTGAACTTCCTTATTATCACCTTGTAACTGAGCATTTTTTTCGTTTTCTGTATTTGTGGACAAATGATAACCTAAACTTCAAAAGTGACCCAATAGTAGTATTTTTTGGAAAATACACGTATGTATATAAAATAATTTGTATGGTATTTTACAACATTTTATAGTATCTTTTCAATTACTAAAACAAAACTACAGCCGATTTATGATTTATACACGCCCGTATCTCATATGGATCCCGCATGTCAGACGCTGCGTATGCTTGTATTTCGTACGGGTCCCATGTGCAAATAGTCAAGTCTACAAATATGTAAGTGTGCTTGCATAAGAAGAGCCTGGGGACAAGCATGCTGTTTGTAGAAATTGTAGACCATGTAATTTTCGTTTGAATCGATGTTAACATTTGCTTACAACATAATGAGAATGAAATTAGAAATATGGAGCGCACTTGGCTACATCGGACAAAAAAAAAGCACAACATAAATGGTCAGGGTTTTTGGAATTTAAGTCATAGTAACACAGATTGAAATGAACATGCTAATATTTCCTACCCCGTTCTCAAAGTTCTTGCTCTCGAAGTACTAAAGTAGTTTTACAGGATACTAATTTAAACGACTGTGCTGTAACCCCCATTTCTGAGTCGAATGTAGAATTAGTGACATTGAATGAAATCCCCTTTAGCCTCCCAGTAGTAGACAATGCTATGCCCACTACGAACTTAATATCGTATTTTAATGCTGCTCTAGGCAGTTTACTGAATACTGTTTAATCGGAAATTCAGTCGGTATGATCCTCAGTAGTCTCGACAATTCGTGAAAAGGTTAAATCCCAACTTAACGAATGTCATTCAGCTGTTCTCCAAACCAACATGGCTGCCGGAAAGGACGGCCAAATATCGATCGCTCCTATCACCTCGGCTGGGAACAGTGTGTCCCCTTTGTCACTGCATTTAGTCGACACATCAGTAGAACAAGTAATTGCCCTCGACGACAAGCAGTCAAAGACTATGTTAACAATTTGCCGGGTACGGTCGACAAGTCTTTAATGGAGGAAAGAGTTTGGTGTCACCACACGACATCAACAAAGGGAGCATTCTTCAAACAAGCCTAACAAAGACAGCGGTACCAAGCTAACATCGATTTCAAATAAGAGTTCTTTAAAACATAAGTATGATTTGACGGATAGTGGGGTGAATGCAGTGCAAAATTTGCAAAGAAAAGAGCAAGCTCATCCCAGTAAGTAATGGCGTGCCCTCTGGGAGTACAGGTTCTGACTTGGCGTGGCCCGAGAAAAGAAAGCTCGTCCGACCAGGCTGTCATTGAGTAGTCATGATTCCTTCGTCATCAGCTCGCCAAGCAAAAAATATCCGATCGCCATGGCGACAATCTAGATCGCGATGTAGAAATTGTCAACACATTCCACCGATCGCCTCACCGCTGCCAACAAACAATACATGAGAAGAGTGGAGTAGAATAATTAGTCGACTGGGGGGGACAACAAGCATTCTTGCTGACCAAACACAGATGACCAAACACAGACGATAAAAGGAGACACAACAGGAGTTTTGATCAAGAAAAGAAGTTAACATCATGTCAGACTTTTCGTATTGGGCTTGGATTTTCCAAGAGAGGACTGTTGACAGGTGAATGCAATCCCCCACCGCATGGGACCTATGAAATGACTTATTGTCGGTAATGCTAGGCTATCGTCAGAATCAAGGGGCAAATTCTATTTATATAACCCTTTACACGAGTTTACCGTAAATTAATTGCTTATTCCAAATCTCACTGGCTTAATTTCCACCGCCAAACATCACCGCAACAAACGTTCCTTACAAAATCTAAGATCAGATCCATAGCCCATTTTCCTGTAAATGCATTATATAGAATCTACTTAAATTCAGCGAGACTACTTGTCGAACATGTGTGTTGTGGTTCAAATTAATGTGACCAGCCATTATAAAACTATTTACATTATTCAACAAAACATGAATAAAACAATTATATTTGTACAGTGGTCAAAAACTGCCTAACTGATATTTAATTAAAACCCTTGGCCATATCAATACACTTAATTGTTTGTTTTCAATTCCTGTGATGGCCATCTTACTTTCGGCGATGTCTCTCTTCAATACTTTTGACATTAACTTTATTCAGCATATTGTCAACATCCGGACACTCCTGGCAAAAGTGTTCAAAAATGTAAATTCTTCAAAATTCATGTTTAAAGGTAAATTGTGTATTATTTTAGGTGAGGTCCTAGACTAAATCTGTTATATTATTTAATCTTTTAGCTTTTTCCTAATTTGGTTTGCTTTTCAACCATACTCGCAGTTCACTGCAGTTGTCGTTGCTATTATGTTGGCTATTATGATGGCTATCACATCATGGCCGCTGAGTATTTTCTCTTTGGTTGTTGCCAAAGAGAGCGAAGAGAGCGGCAAAGCAGTGCTAAATTGTCGTTCCGACACCATCGACAGCTACATTCTATAGGCACTCAGCGTAGCGAATTTGATGACGCGTTAGTGTTTTCGGACGACATTTTCGTCGGAAGGAACTACTTCAATCTGTGGCATGAATTTACTTAATCCATTAGTCACTATTTGCCGAGTTCATTTTTCAAGGATCGTCCCGCTGCAGTACCGAACTTGTCAGATACTCCTTGTAGCACTTTTGTAAATTTAGATGATACTAAGTCTGACCCATACAATCATCCGAAGACGCAAGTGTTTTTCCGACAACTTTTAAACCAAGAAGGGTTATTTTGGAAGAATGCTGCGGGGGCTCCAATGATTTCCCCCATGACCCCAAAAATTGGAATTTCGTCTTTAAGCAATCTGGCTCAGGCACTCCAAAGAAGGTCAGATACAAGACTTTTCCAGAAGCAGAATTTCTAACAGAAAGAGAACAATGGAAGAGTATTCTGGACTAAGGTGCCAATTTGGCAATACAAAGACGACGAACAGTAATCAGACAGAAAAGTATACTGGAAGACTTCCTTTCATTCATGAAAAGGGCATCGTCTTTTTCGAGAAGACCCTCTTAATTGGGGAATTCGAGCGATGTTGAACATGATGCTCAGCTATAGAGACTAGTATTTAGAAACAGCGACAGACGTAACCTGTAGGCCTCCTTCGGTTCCTACCTATTCGCAAGTCGTCTGATCTGTTAGCGGGGCATCCATTGGACCTGACTTCAGAATTAAGAGACAAAATTAAAGCTTACACCCACACCTTAGCAAAACAAATACACATTAGGACCATTTCATGGTCTCCCAAGTGCCTCTCTCTCACTTAGCCTTCGGCACAGGAAAACGGAGAGGGGAGGACCATTTCGGAAACCACTAATAGACGCCAACACAAGTCGCAGTCAGGACGAGGAGGGGGAAAATGCACTGTTTCCCGATCAAGGAAGAGGTGGTCGCTCTTTTCCAAGAGGACGAGGAAGTTTTCGGGGAGAAACCCCCTATCCCTGCTCTTAACTACATTGAAGATTCCCTTGGCCCCTTACATGGGTAGGTTGAGGGCAGGGTAAGGTTCAATATGGCAAAATGAGGACGAATCACATCGGGCGCTTTTGTGATATTGATTATCAGAAAAGCTATGTTCCTCCGTTCCTGTCATACTCAGTACTGTTATTAGGGCCTCCAACGTGACAGCGCGATCTACCGACGGACCACTTTTTGGCAACAGAAGTCATCAAGTTACTTCAAAAGGGAGCAATTCGTCTGTCACTGGAAAACACAACGGGTTTCCAAAGTCACGATCCGCTCGTGTCATTCCCCCCAAAAGGTACTTGACTTACATTCAACCATAGTGAGCTAGCAGCCTTTAGAAGAGAAGATGGTTATCTCAGATTTGCAAAGGACCGGTCAAACGTAACACTGGTGTTTCCTGTGGAATTCCATGCCAAGAATCGGAAACCAGGTGAGGCTCCAAGACCTGTGGTGATCCGTGCTCTCAGTCCGGTGGTACAGCCGTTGAGTGGTGAGAAAGTGCAACGTCCCAATTGTGCTTTAAGATTCTACTTGGAGAAAACACGTATTCCTTCACCCTTGACCTTTACTTTGAGTTGGACGGTGTCCAGGACTCCTCTGTTTCTTGATGTTGATAACAACTCTTAGTGTGCCAACTCTTCGATCAGTTCCTCCTTTAAAACAGCCTCCTGGATATGTGAGATGACCTTGCTATGAATCATGTGGACCTCCCCCTTTTGGTGCGACCACATGAACTGCGAGCATGAGTGGCATACTGGGCTTTCGCCTCAGGGGTGCCTTTGGACAAAGTGATCTCGGACTGCTTATAGAGAAGCCGAAACACATTCATAAGTCACTAACTTTCATGATGTGGCAGGAGTGGGAGGAGAAGGGTGAAAGCGGTATGAAAGAAGATTTTACGGGCAAGAAGTAGCCAGACTGCTTGTGAAAGAAGAAATGAAGTATTGACTCCAGTGGGTACCTTTATATTAAGTGTAGTTTAGAAATTACAGGTATCACTTGGTCACTTGATAAGCTCGACCACCCTCCTTTTCGGTCGGGTCAGCCGATAACTACAGGGAAGTAATTTTGGATGGAAGTGAAAACGCAACGTTAAAGATAAAATTAGTTACTTATCCTAATATACCTTTAGTGTAAACCCAACCTGGTCTCGCCGAACAAGAATGTTCCCAAACAGTAGTGAAGGGACAGATGGTGGTGCCTGACGGGTAATGAACTGGTGGCCATCTGGTGGTGAACTATGGGAGCTTCATTAATTAATTAAAACTTTGGGCATAGGAGCGTAAATAAACACTATTTAGCCTATAAGTAAAGGATATTTGAGGATAAGTAAAAAATTAATTTTAAAATTTCTTTTTATAGCCGACGAAAATCTGCAATACCTGTTTTTTATAGCGATTCCCTCCTTTGAGCTATTATGCCCCTAGAAACTTGAAAGTTGGCTTCCCAGCCGGGCTTGTACTGCTGTGAATGCAGCCATCTGATGGCATAATTTCTCCTAGGGCGCTCACGACGACGTGACCGCCTTGAACTAACTCCCCACTCCTTCCTCTCCTTCGGATCCGCTGGTCGTCCTTAGGACGCGTCCCATAGGACGTAGCATCATGATCCCATAGGACGCATCCTACTCTAATTCGTTCGAAGGATGGCTCCTGCTAGGATGCCCTCTACTGCCAAGGATCTTCTGGATGTCCCGGTTGAAGCTTTGCTCCTGGCCACCTCTATTCCAACTTGAGGAGCAGGTAGACGGAGGATCGATCCGTCCTCTCCTCAGACAAGGATACATCCGCCATTTCAAGATCTGCCGGTCCTTAGGACCGACTGTCCTCTCCATGCTACATTTTGCATCCTATCCACCTACAGCCAAAGGATGGCCTTGCCTAGAATGCCTTCTCCTGCCAAGGACCTGGATCTCCCGGTTATAGCTCCACTCCCGGCGACCTCTGATCCATCTTCAGGAACGAACAGGCAAAGGACCAATGCGTCCTCTTCACACAAGAACTCCGACGATCCTCAGGACCAGCTGTCCTCGCATCCTCTACCGCCCACGTCCGCAGGCGCTTCCATTCACGGGATGGCCTTTGCTAGGATACACTCTTGTACTATGGACCTTCTAGATCCCCCAGTTGAAGCTTCACTCCCGGCTACCTCTGCTCCGTCTTTAGGAGCGGACAGGCAGAGGCAATCCATCCCCTCCACACAACCACCGGTCCTCAGGACCAGCTGGCCTCACCATCCTACGTATTAATATGCAGCCTTCTTGGATTGGACTGCTTCGCCACCTGCTCTCGACTTTTGCATCCCTTTTCCTCCAGCGTTTAATGCTGTTGTTTAACCAAAGGAATATGATATCCCTCCGCGCAGCCACCATCTGTGCATCATACTACTGCGCAGCCGTCCTTTCTCATATAAACGCTTCAACGATGCAACTTGCTCGTCCTTTGGGACTCGTTCCCCCTACGTCCCATGCCTTTTGTAGGCATCCGACCTGGTCGTATCCCTCTAACAACTGCGCTGTGTGTTAATTGCAACACATGCCTGAACCTTTCCACGCTTCATGTCTGCTTCACCACCTTCTTCGTCCGCTCCCTATCCACGTGGATATCTCCGTTTGACACCCGGGCAGCCGGCTCTATGTTACCAAGCTCTTTGGCTCAAAATTGCCTCGACGCTCCTCTCTATAGCCACTCTGTTCCTTTGTCAATTTTATAATCAATTCTTTTTACCGTTCCCACTCTTGCATCCGCTCACAGACGCAATAACTCTTCAATGAGAAGCACACGTCCTTTTTACGGAAGACTCGGTCCTCCGTGCCCTTACATAGGGACCTATCCTTCACTATGGCTTCGTCCTAGGACGCTTAGGTATAGACAAGGGACATGTACCAGGACTATGTTCTCATCCCCTTCTTCATCAGTTCATGGCTTGTCGCCTCCCCAAACAATACAATCCCCTGAACTTTACGATTATACACACGTCATAAAAAAGGGGGGGGAGGAGGACACAACTGCACAACTATCCTGATATTACCTCCACCTCTTCGACCAACACTTTGGTCCCGCCTACAGCACTACACCCGCTGACTGCACAGTGCTGCGATGTCTCACCTCCAGGCGCCTCTACAGTCACTCACCTCGCGATTCATATCGCTGCGCGCCTAACGGTTTTCGTGTCCTGTTCATTGTTCACCATGTCCGCCTCTTCTTCATCTGAAGATCCTGTTACCCGAAGTTACACCAACCAAAGAAGGGAATGTGTCCTGATCCAAGGCTTGTAATTGCCTAGGTTTTTCCGAAAATTCTACGACGTATCACTTCGATCCTCGTTCTCATCCTCGTCCTCATTGCGTGTGACGGACAGGAACGTAACTGCCGTATTTGCGTCTCCATCTCGCCAAATCGATGGACTATCATTCGACGAAAGCAACATCAATCAAGACAGCGGATGCTACGCGCAGCTAAGCATTGAGCAGAATTACGAGATCTGTAGCAAGCCTAAGTACAACTCAAGTCCAAAAAAAATCCTCTTCTTAAGGTCCGCTGGTCCTTGGGACCAGGAAGCTTCACCATCCCGTAGGACGCGTCCTACTCATCCTCGATCTTAGGATGATCCCCACTAGGATGCTCTCTGCTTCCAGGGATCTCCCGGTTGAAGCTTCGCTCCCAGCCACCTTCATTCCGGCTTCAGGGGCAGCTGGGCGAAGGACCGATCCATCCTATCCTCGGACAAGGATCCATCTGCTATCTTCCCGGCACTGCTGTCCTTCTTTTCGTCTGAAGCAACTAGAGGTACTTTTCGCAAGGGCCGATTCAATACGTCCCACATTCCCTACATTTCGCAAGCAACCTCCTCCAGGACGACCATCCGCTTTTTACCTCCCTTATGTCCACAAAGACTCTCCTCCATGCTGTCAACGATACATACTCCCATGAGCTTGACCTGTTAAACCGTCGTTGTCATTCCCTTCGTGTGAACTATGCTCTGCTCCATGTACGCAACGCCTGGGTTTTGTTAATTCCTGCATCTCCACCTTGGAGGGCCTACTACTGTGCCCGTTCCCACATTCGACGTCTAAGACTTGCCCCCATCCTCTGCCACAATCCGTTCACCGCTTCGTACTCGTCTTGCGGACATACCTTCATCGCCGTCCCTAGCTGCGCTTTACCATGAAGCTCCTTCACTGTTACCGTCCCTACCCTTGTGGCCTTCAATTGGTGTATGCATCCTCCGGACGCACAAGACACTATCTTGTTGTGACCTTACTTTCTAGTTAAACGCGGATGCGCAGTTGGCTCCGCTATTGTCTGTGTTTGAAACACAAAAACAAACTTTCAAGTTCAACAGATGGCAACCCAAGCATGACACCGGACAGCTTGGCGTCCGCCCCTCTTGCATCTCTTGCGTTTTGCACACAGTCTTCACGTCAATGCATCCTCAACTACAGGCAACCTGGTCTTCATCACTTTCAGCAGTATGTTTGTGCTACCATCCGCACACACGACAAAAAAACTACACCCGTTCCCGTACGTCCACCTCACCAATCTCTTCATCCGCTTCCTGGTTACCACTTCAAGATCCTTCATCCAAGGCTACAGGCGTAGCGCTAGGTTTCCGTGTCCTTCCCTAAACAACATTCCCGTCTGTCTCTTGTTCCTCAACACAACGATCTTCGGTATGGATTCCGCTTCATCCGCCTCCCATGTGGGGCCGATACAATCGCGATCCTCGCCTCCCTGTTAGGACCTTATCGTCACAATTTCAGCTTTATGAAACCATACCTTCACCCTTTTACAAAGTGTCTAGCATTCAACAACCAGCGTCTCTTCTTCCTCTGGACAATCATTCTTTTCGATCCTCGTCCTACACCAACCAGCTGCTGTCTTCTTGATTCAACTTCGAAACTGTGTTCCACATTTCCTGCGGACGGTGTCTGCTCCTCACATCCGCTACGAGTTCGCCGCATCATGCGCTCGCCACACACATTCTCACTTTCCACGATCCGTCATCCGGACGGTATCCACTCTTCACGTCTTCTGATCATAAGGACACTCATCATCCGCCTGCCCACTTCACACATTTTCCAGAGCCCGTCCTAGGGACGGTGTCCGCTCCTCAAGTTTACTAAAGAACTTACGACGACACGTGCCATCCGCCTGTCCGCTTCACACTTGGGAGCACCATCATTCCCAACAAGGTAGGTGATTTCGGAATTTTATCTGATTTCATATCTTGTACCCCACGGTGTTAGACCCCCTGCTTGCGGTTCCTTCTTCTGTTTCTGTTAACCTTTATTAAATTATAACGTTTTTCCGCACTGCCTGACCTCAATTAGGATGTAACCTTTCCGAAACAGCGGATCGCTCCTCAGCCTGCAAATAGTTTCGGCTCTTAGTGAAATTGGTCTAGGACTCGGGGTTGTCTTCGCCAGGGACTAGGTCCCGGAGATGCCGGCTTGTACGCGAGGGACAACGAACCTAGCCACCCTCCAGGTTACAAAGTCTGCTATAAGAAACAGGTAATATATTTTCGTCGGCTATAAAAAGACTAAAATTGCGCAGGGCCTGCACTGCTTAATTTTAGTTTTTATTGCCTAACCGAAAATATACATTGCCTTAACTCCCACCCAGGCCTCCCCTCCATTGCCTAGGTTCTGGGTGAGGAGAAATAATGCCATCAGACGGCTGCGCCGAGTATATATATAGCCAGCCCGTCCCAGCGCATGCGCAGTAGTACAAGCCCGGCTGGGAAGCCAACTTCCAAGCTTGTAGGGGAAGAATAGCTCAAAAGGAGGGAATCGCTATAAAAAACAGGTAATGTATATTTTCGGTTAGACAATAAAAACTAAAATTAAGCAGGTGCAGGCCCTGCAATTTTAGTCTTTTATTTCAAGTAAAAGCTAATTTTATCCTTAAAATTTAGTTTTTCTTGGTATCTAGCACAGTTGCAGAGATATTGGCAAAAAACCCAAAGTCGTCTGCTATTTTCCAACTTGCTGACCCTAGCATAGGATCAGCAGGAAATATCAGCAGTTTTGCCTTTTTTGTGAATTCGTTCAAAGTTAAACTTTAATACATACTCGAAGAGTCCTGGAAGAATGTGTCCGTATTTTTTTAAGATAATGACTGACAGACAGAAACACGTTTTGATGATTGACAATTATTCGGTAACTTTGTTTATATGGACCGACTATCAGTTACGGACTGGCTGCTGTGTCAGCAAATAATTGGATCAAGAAGCCGCAAATTTAAAATAATTATCTATTAGTAAGCAAACTGAAACTGTGGTAGGAGGATGATGAAACAAGCACAATGCCTTCAAGCTTTTATGTTGGTGTGTTCATGAAATTTAGTTGTAGTGTTTGTGCAGTGGATTAATAATGGCATTCTTGTTATAGTGGTTCTTTTTAAAGTGTATTATCTCTCTTGTTACATTTCAGCACTGACCTCTATGGGTTACCAGTTGTCGTCAGACTTCATTCGGATTGCTATAAACAGATTTGACCATACCAAGCAACACCGCATCACGCTAGATTCTTTTATTGTGTGCTGCGTCCTTTTGCATCAATTGACAGAAGTCTTTAAGCAGAAAGACGTCGAGCGGAAGGGCCAAATTCGTATCAATTACGAGGACTTTATGAATATGGCTATCTCTGGCATTCCTTGAGGGATTGTTAGTCGAGTGTGGTATCATGTATAGTAGACGAAACAAATTTAACCATGTGTATGGCTGCAGAGTTTATTCCTTCCGTGCGAATTTACTGTGATAGTTAAAATTTAAAATATACTCTCAAGATGAAGCACAACAATATTTTTTTATAAAAATAATATTTTATGAATTGTATAATATAGGTCACCCATGTACCAAAATTATCCACAACATTATAGATGGACTATCGAGAGTTTGTACTCAACAGACGAGTATTTCTGAACGAAGCAAGCAGTCTGCATTAAAGACTGTCCTTGTGAGGATACAC
>JAHWFP010087167.1:26778-40369 GCA_023313725.1 Lithobius niger
TCACTGAATTTCACTGAATTTCACTGAATTCACTGGTGCCTGATGAGGCCCTTCTTAGGCCTGGGTACACAATTATTTGTCGGCCCATCAGACACCGATCAGATGGGAGGTGGTATTCTTGTTTTAGCTCGACATCACCTGGATTCGAGCTAAAATATTAATACTTTAATACTTTAATTAATGTTACTCGAGTATGAAAGGGAAAACAATTTAAATTAGCGATAAATTAGCTTGAAAACAGTTTTCGGAATCATTGCGGTTGCCTGTCCCATAACAACTTGCAGTGACGAACGTATCGGATGTAATTTTGTCAGATGTTCATCGTACGGGCAGAGTGGAGTCTTTCAGCCATTCACTAATTTACATACACAATATTATTATACCCAACTACTTCCTACTCGAGTTAATGATGTGACCAAATTTAATGAATTTAAACTTAAATATCGGAAATTAATTAAATACTTTTGAGAAAGCTGTTAGCTAGAAACTTTAGCTTACATCACTTAGTTAAGGATAAGAGTGTGAAAGAACACATGTAATAAAAGTCAAACAAACCATCAAGATTGTTGATGATGGATGGACTATTGTTAATAATCAATCAACAGTAAAAGAATTTAAGGTAATGTGTAAAATGTCAAGGAAAACCAATGATTTTAGGATGATGTTGGTGAACACACTGAGTGTTTGTGTATAATTACCTATGTTCTTTTTAGTGTAAATAAATGTTAATTGTTTTTTTTTTTTGTTTCTTAACCGAGTCACATCACTTTCGAAACATGCACGGCCTGTTGATAAATTGCTTCAGTAAAATGGTAAGACCTATAAATTAAGCGATCGTAAAGTGCGTCCTTTGGACTAGGTTGGATTATAATTCTTTTTTCCTGACAAATTTATGAAGAATTACGCAAGAATTAACCTGACAATTTTAAGAAAATAAACGAAATGGTTCAATTTAAGTTTTAAGATTAAGAAAAATACTGAACGCAATTTTAAGTCCAACAAAGTACCCAAAAGGCCCGCTTTTACAATTTGTGCTGACTTTAATTGTTTCCCGTCGGAATTTGGTTGTAAATTTGTTTTAAAATTAAATGCAGCCTATCACTTCCTACTAATGTACAGGCAGCCAGATACGTCGGCAACGATGGATGAGTGGTATTCTGACAGTCTCATTAATCAGGCTAAACTTAAAAATTGTGTAATTGTTGGTGACTTCAACCTCCCATCTGTTAACTGGGCCTCCTATCATGCGGACAGATCATGTGATCGGCGAATTCGTAGCTCAATTTGTATGTTAGGCCTGTCCCAAGTCGTGGATTTTCCTACACGGGGATCAAACACTTCAGATTTGGTTTTGGTGAAAGACGATCGAATCACTTAATTCAAACTGTACCTCTCTTGGTCATTTTGCCACTAGTGACCATGAAATAGTGTGTTTCGATCTTGCATTAAAGCTTCCATTTCTTTAAAATTCCTTGGTTCTATTTAATTACGATTGTGTCTTAGAGACTCTTGAGAACTCACTGTATTCTTACGATTGGGCAAATTTACCATTACCAACGGCTTGGGATGAGCTTTATTCTATTCTTGAGGGCGCTCGCAATCAATGTTTGGTGGTGGTTAAGAGGAATAAGACTAGTCCACAATGGATGAATGCAGCTACAAAATAATGGTACAATTGCAAAAAAAATTAATCTCGACAAAACCAGGCTTGAGTACTTGTATCTCAACAAAGAAATCCAAAAACAATGTGTGGACAGTAAAAGCGAATTAGCTAAAAAATTATGGTACAATTGCAAAAAAAAAATTAATCTCGACAGTATCAGGCTTGAGTACTTGCATCTCAACAAAGAAATCCAAAAACAATGTGTGGACAGTAAAAGCGAATTAGCTAAAAATCAATTAGCTAAAAAAGCCAGAGTTGATTCCCGACCCTTTTTCAAATACGCCAAAGCTAACAATGCAGGAGGGGCTAAAATTGGTGCCCTCCAATCGACCGAGGGTTTTATTTGTTGTGAAACGGTTGAGATTTGTGACATTTTCTGTTCTCATTTCGCCAGTGTTGCAAATGCTGATAATGGTTATGCCCCTGAGATTAACCAAGTAAAAATGTGTATTCCTCCATTGTTAATTGATTCAAAGTTGCTTTTACAGGCTTTTGATAAATCTAATACGAATTCTGTTGGAGGGCCTGGTCACTTTCACGGGTCATTTATCGAAAAGGTTAAAGATGTCATTTTCCCAATTTTACTGGTTTTGTTTAATCGAAATTTGGCTGAAAGCTTTGTACCCGAGGTATGGCATAAAGCGTTTGTCACGCCACTGTATAAAAAGGGGAATAAGTTATTGCCTATTAATTTCAGACCCATTAGTTTAACATGTCATTTCTCAAAGCTGTTTGAGCGTATTGTTAATAGTCATGTTGTCAAATATTTGGATTCCTATTCCTTGTTCGAAGATAATCAGCATGGTTTCAGACAAGGAATGTCTACTGTCACTAATCTACTGAACTTTTACGACTCTGTACTCAAGCTGATGGATGATCACCAGTCAATTGACATCATTTTCTTCGACTTAGAAAAAGCCTTTGACAAGGTTTGTGTTGACAAACTACGTGTAAAGTGTAAACAAGTGGGTCTTGTTGACCCTTGGCCGAGTGGATTTTTAAATGGCTTAATGATCGCATGATTGCGGTTGTTTTGGAGGGTCATCAGTCAAGTTGGAAATCGTTAGGGAGTGGTCTGCCCCAGGGATCAGTTTTGGCACCGGTACTTTTCTCCGTCTTATTGCAGATTTCTGCTGCGTCCGTGAGGTTGATCACTCCAAATTTGCGGATGATCCCAAGATGGCCGCGGTTGTGAACTCTGGTATTGATTGGCACTTATTCCAGAACGCAGTCGATTCAGCTCTTGAATGGAGCTCTTTCTGGCAGCTGCCTTTAAACATTAATAAGGTCCTAGTTTTACATATTGGGTGGGAAAATTCTATGTATCCTTATTTCCTTGAGGGCGTAGAAATTTGTAAGGTGACATCTATTAGGGACCTAGGGGTGATTGTTGATCACTCATTTTCTTTCACCCATCATGTCGAAGCTTTCTCAAACAGAGGTATCTCGACAGCGTTCTTGATTAGTCGATTGATTGCCTCTAAGGAAGCTTTTGTACTCATTACTTTGTTTAAGGCGTTAGTGCGTTCGATTCTAGAGTATGGGCTCCCATTTTGGGAATCACTGTTCAAAAAGGATTCTAAAATCCTGGAAAATGTTCAGCGCCGATACCCAAAAAGGGTTAAGAATTTGTTTGATGTTCCATATGACCAAAAGCTAAAAATCCTCCGTTTTCCGTCTTTAAAATGGCGCAGACAAAGGGGAAGTCTGATAACCATGACGTTTCATCTCTGTGTGTGCCTGAACTAATTTGCTAATAATTACCATGAGATCAAATATCTAAAAGCGTAACGCAGTAAAAACTAAAATTAATTATTCCAATAGATCGCCGAAGCAAAATTATAAGACACTAGCCTAGAAAATTGTAAATTGTGATGTTAAAATACGAGAATCTTTCCAGTTTGTGACGACACAATTAATGCGTTCATGCTGTTTCGTCTATTAGGCACAATGCCAAATGAGTCAGTAGCTACGTTCTTTCGCTGCGAAGAACGCAGCTACTACCTCAGATGACCTTTGTGTTCGTATATACGCGGAAGTCGACCAGCGCGAACTGTTTAAGGCGGGCAGAATGTTATAAGGCAGGACGGGTGTCCCTTTAAAACGTGATTTCTCTTAGCCACTAAGTCTCCACATTAAATTCTAAATCAACCCGACACTTGTCATAATAAGTCTTGAATGCATCAATGAATCCTTAGTCTTCTGATATATGTCTCGGAAGTTCATCACGATGCTTGCTTGAACGGTGGCGCGTTTGCGGCTTCTGTTGGATGCCTACCCCTTTAATTGCTGCTAGTTCAGTAGCCCAAGGCTTCACCAGATTCCTGCCTAGACATAACATAGCTGCTGATGTTCCTCTTGCTTCATTAGTTTCAGAACGTATTCAATCACTCCAATCCAACTTCTGATTTTGAAGATAGCATAAGATCATCTCAATACTCGTTTTAATTGATTCTATCAAGTCTGACTGCTGCTGGTATGCCGTGGTATACTGCTACACTTTACTCTTCCAGGAATCTCAGATAGGTCTTCGATAAGAATAAAGATCTATGATCTGAAAGTAATCTGCAAGGACTACCCAATCGCATGAATGCATCACGTAATGGTGCTTTGACCACTCTTAAGTTCAAAAATTTATCGGCCATCTACTAAATTCGCATGCTAAAATGAATAAATATTTAAACCCTGCTCTCAAATGAACGAAAGGCCCAATTACGTCACACGACACCTTACAAGGTCGTGGGTATGGTTCCATCACTTTCATTAAGCCAGGCATCTTCTTGTGTACCGCTTTGCATATCTGGCAAACTTCGCATCCTTTGACGCAATTAACAATGCTGCGCTTCATGTCGTCCCATGTGCATTGAGCCTTCAATGCATTCAAAGTGGTAAAGGCACCAAAATGGACGTTGTCTGGAGAACTGTGAATCACCTCGACACATCTTGACTGTGGTGCTGCTGGGATGAACACTCTTGAATGTAGAATTCCCACACTTGTCTTCCTTAATATGTCCCTTGGTGCAAAATATCTCACCACCAATCCATCTGTTATAGCATTGGCACCCGCGCCAATCTGTGGTTGTGAAGTTGTGGCCGCATTTTCCTTTAAGTGTATCTGAATCATCCATTGTGCTGTCTCGTCATGACTCTGAGCCTCCCTAATTTCTTCCACTGTCGGAAAATGTAGTGAGTGCTTGTCTTTTTTCCTGGACACATCCTAGTGGCTGTTGACTCCCCTGACATATGCCCTGTAATCCCAGAGTGACGAATGATGTATTTTCTCGTCTTAATGTAGTGGCGATGCCTCCTGAGTGAAGCTTTGAGTCCTGAAGATGGTCTTTATGTTGCTCTGTTGATCTGTTGTTGTTTGAGAGGCCTTAACCTTGTTGAAAGTTACTTGTTAATGCCGTCACGCTGAGCAGGAATTCCCCTTTATATTGGTCAGTTGTCGCGCATGTTGAGCCTATTTCACCCTTCCGCACGTGGTTATCCTTTGCTGTCATGTTGATGCCGTAAAAAATCGCTGCATATAGCTACCCAATTCTGTCGTAGTAAATGATGATGCTATCTGCCGCTGATCATTTTTGGTGCTTCCTGAGTGCATTTTGACCTTCAAGTTTAACGTTGTGTTGCTTGATCTGTTTCTTGTCTGGGTCTGACCGCTAGCAGATGAATCAACCATGCCCTGATGGCTGTTGACCTTCTTGGTCGTGCCCCGATGCCTGTTGGCCTCTCGGCGCCTCAAAATAGCAATAAAAAGGCCAAACCGTGAAGTAATCAGTACAAAGATGAAACCAAAGGCATTCGCCGTTGAAAACTGTCGTAAATAGCATATCAAAAGTCTACCAAGATATGGTAAGTGGAAAGACGCCATTTTTCAAAATGGTGCCCAAATTCGAGTCTTTCACTGTTATTATAGAAATACTGAATTCCCCTTCACAGTTAGCAAAATTATACACCCTTCCTAATTGTTCCTCTTGAAATTTCCTTTCCAACGATACTAAACATAACCGGTACTAATGTGTTAATGTGTTCGAAGCATCTGAATATGACGCTTCAAATTCCCTTTCACAGTTAGCGAAATTACATCCCCTGCTTTTATTGTTCCTCATGAAATTTCCTTTCCAATGATACCAAACACAACCGGAGGGAACTACCGGAAGTGGTACTAATGAATGGTACTAATGCATAGCACAAGCCATAATGGAAATAATAGTACCCAAAATTGAAGGAATTCTTCACTTTGTGTGAAAAACATTAAAGTTGGTATGGATGCACTGTTGGGGGAGTTGCTTTGGAATTCGTCCCCTTCAAGCTCTGGTCCAGGGGTCTGGGTGTCGTTCATGAAAAAGGCAGAAATTCCGCGTATTGCACAATTGTTTATTGCGGGATGCAAGTACTCGTGCGCCCTGCACGCTCATCGCTTTGCAAGTCTCTCTCTCCACCCTACCAGAGGTCACCACTTGCGCGTGGGCATGACGCTCAAGGCCAGTCGTCCCAACGACGCATTGTCATCCTCATACACTCCCCTATTCATAAAGGTGATGCCCGTGGTCCGAAGTGAGAAAGATACCTTTACAATCATTCTTCTCTCCGAACTACTCATGAATTAACAAGATACATAATGCATATAATTTGTTCCTACAAATTTAACAGTAATCTTAAAATTGGAAAGAAAATGTTTGTCAGGTTGTGCTCGCAATACAATGCGCTTGGCTATTTGTGCCCCGAAGGTGCGGCTTAATCCTCTTTGTGTGTTCGTATTTTGCACCCCGAAGGTGCATCTTAGTCCTCATGGTTTTGTACTTGTAGTTACACATTTCTGATTGTGTTCACCTTTGTTTGGAATGGATCACTGCGATGAGGTTTTCGGGTCCTCGTTGAAGTTTTCCTGGGTTTCGGTGAATCTTTATCTGTCATTCACCAGTGTGGAGATCACTATTGTGTTGGAGTCTGAATTTCGGTAGAGTTGGATTTTCCCAGGAGTGGCATGACTTAAAAGCGACTTTTCACCTTTTTAACTCCTAGATGCAGCACTGCAGAATCTTCAAGCAATATAAAGAAAATAGTGGTAAATTTAAAAAAGAAACAACATTTCGCGGCAGCGCCGCGAGTTTCAGAACTAAAACAAGATCACGTGACCCATATCAGCCTATTGGATAATGGAGAATCCGGGACGTGGACGCTGTATTTAGAATATGGGCAACGCTATCGAAATAGTGAACCGGCACCTTTAATTTTTATCCCTTTCTCTCTCCACGACTCCTCCGTCATTTAAGTTCATCCAAGAACTTTCATTCCTCTTTCGCCTTCATTTCAGATTCGTCTCCTTTACACGCTTCCTTTCCTCCCTCGAACTCGCTTTTACCTGTAGTCCTCTCTTTCCGATTACCCTGCAATTCACCGCGACCCTGCAGACTCTTCATCCTGCTTGCTTAAAGTGTCCACTTCCCCAGCCCTTTTCTTTGAGGTCCTGGAACGGCAGAGAAACTGCTAGACAGATGTAGTCTTTTAGGTGCGCTGGTTTGCGTCTCTTTCGACCCTTCTTGTTTCCTTTTGGATTTGTGGTTTGGCTTGACTTGTCGTCGTTTTCTTCATCTTACTCATTCAGGCTCTGTGTCCCGTTCTGAGTCGGAAGATGGTGAGTCCCCATCATCTTTCTCTGCTTGTTCATTGTCTGATTGGTTGCCTGGTAGTTGAGAGGTTTGTTTGTTGATCGTCTCCTCTTCCTCGTCTTGGTCGGTGTCGTCGTTGTTGGTGGTTGTTTGTTTTGATTGTCCAATTCAGTCTGTGTACAATGGGTTCCGATACGGCTCTAATTCCATGGTATTGATTGTCTTTTTGTCTGTGGAATCTCTGGTTGAGCTACTCGATACGTAACTGCACTTAACTTTTCCCTTTTGTGATATTGGACTTTAAAGATTGGTTCAAACTTTTGGGGTATGCCTATGTCAGCATTGGAGAGAACATGGTTCCTGATCTTGACCAGTTCTCTGGTTTGTAGCTCATTTTTCGATGCTTCTGATCATATCCAATCTTTGCTGCTCTGGCGGCTTCTGCTAGGTGGGCCGATGCAGGATCATGTGCTGTTTCCATTTCATATTTCATCGTCTCGATGTAGTTCTCCATGTCGTTGATGGTCTTCTTGTCGGGTAGGCTAATCGCTTACAGTGGGTTGCGAGGATCCTTCATGAACGTGATGCAGTGCGGTGTTTCGCCGGTACTCACATAGGGTGCTGTATCCATGGCATACTGCAGGATTGGTAGAAGTGGTCCCCAGGTTGATTCGTGGACTTAAAAGAAAGCTTGGATACATCCCTTTATCGTCCTGTGGGCTGTTTCAGTAGCATTGGACTGTGGGTGGTACGCAGTCGTTCGGTGGTGTTTTATGCCAGTTCTTTCTAGCAACGCAGTGAAGAATTTTGAGATGAATACGAGGACACGAGGACGGCTGGTGCTGGAACCTCTGTATGAACTCTGACTGTAGTTTCCGTGCTGCAGTGACTGCTGTCACATTCTTGGTTGAGATGAGCCAGACCTACTTTGTTAAGTAGTCCATGATAGTCATAATGTATTTGTGTTGATGGGTAGACTCTGTCAAGGGTCCGACTAAGTCGACGCGGAGCATGTACAATCGTCGTGTAGGGATTACCGGTTGAAGGACTTCTGCACATTGTTGTTGAGATGTCTTGACAATTTGACATGCATTGCCTAACTGTACATACTACTTGTAGTCTTGAAAACATTTGAGGCCAATGTGCAACAGACTTTACCCTCTGCATGGTCTTTTGACTCCGAGATGTCCTGCCTGTTTGTGGTCGTGGCAGTCTCTAAGATCTCTATGCCTCCAGTTTTTCGGCATGAACACTCCGTGAAGAACATGATCAAAGTCAAGTTGTTTCAGGCATCTTTCCACACGAGTAGTTTTGGCATGGTTGGATCAAGCCTCTCGTATACTCATTTATGGTCCTTATGAAATGAGTCATTGGTTCTGTCTCTGATTGATACCTATGTTTGAGTTCTCATCGGAGGTCCTCCATGTAGCATGGCCTGACGAATTCTAAGTTGAACGCTCTGATAAACTCACTCCATGTGGCAAAAGGTCCAGCAAAATAAGCTCCATTCTTCGTCTGGTCCTACGAATGAAATCAAGAGTATTGTGGTCAGTACGAAGCTGTCGGAAAGTTGATAGGTGTCTGTACACTACTAAGTGCCTGGAGAAATTCCTGAGGGGTCCTGATGTTGTTGTACCCGACAAATTTTGGCAGAGGTAGTTTTGAACCCAGTTATGCCTTGGTGTGTCACACCTCTTATTATGCCCCCTTGCATTGTATGGCATTGAAATCATGGTTCTATCCCTCGTAGTTCCCAATTTAGCTTTTGTGGGATTATTGGTCTCAACCCCATGTTGACAACTCTCTGGCGCCTTCCTGGCATCCAGGTCCTCTTCTACTATCTTGCTGTTAGGTATTGGAATGGCGTTCCTAGCTTGCTCCAGTCTGGAGTTAGCGGTTCTTGATTGTAGAAGCTCCTCTGATCTGTCTGCACCGCACCTTCTCTTGGCTGGCTCACAGAAGGGAAAGATAGTGCTGCAACTACGACATCATCCTTTTCCTTCATTACGTGATTGTGTCCCAATGACCCACTCTCTTCTATTTCGAAGTCCGTTGCCTGATTTCCTGTAGTGATGGTGCGTAGCCTCAGGCAGAACCAGTTCTGCACAGTTGCTAGTGCTGTCCAAAGTCTTTGTGACAAGCAACTGTTTCATTAGATAGCTCAACGAATATACTGTTCATATGTCCAATAGGTATGGTGTCTGGACAGGATGAGTATGTGCATTCCTATGTGACGTGATAATTAGTTGGTGTAGGCCTAAAATTATCCACGCACTCGGGGAATGCAGGAATGTGCATTTTTGTTCCTGAATCGTGCTGGTTGCCGATGAGAGGGTTGAATTGCGACCTTTGTGCATGCTACTTGCTCGCAGATTACGTCATCGGTGTAACCATCCCCAATTGATTAAGGACATAATGGATTAGATTATCGTATACTGGTGCTCGTCGAAGCCATCGCTGTATGATGACATATCGCTATGTAATTGATTAACACCTGTCGCCTACAAGCCAAACATCAGTTGATGGCTCCGATTCTGATCAGCTGGTCTCGGTCTTGGTTTGTACAAGTACGGCAATATAACATTTAGGTGTGGTGGTGTGGCTTCACACGTCCTAAACACGCACGGGGCCGGTATGTTCAGTGATGGGCTTTGCTGCGGGCTTACTGATGCTTGGGTGTGTGGCAGTCTCATGTCTTCAAAGTTGGTGGCGATGCTGATCTTGGTGAATGATAGCTAACACTAGGCCTATCATTACGTTGATCTTACTGGTGTCTCCTTGAAAAGAAGGTGCCACTAACCCCATTAGTTCACTCTACGTCTCGGTCGGCACAAGCTTATCCAATTCATTATTTGCAAATATTCAGGTTAGGAAGAACTAGCACTTTGATTCAACGTAATTTGCCATGCAGACGTGCGTGCTGTCATATCCCGCTCAATTACATCCACGTCGGCTTTAATGAAGACATTCATGATGATCTTGAAACCTATCAAACATCTGCATCGATGGTAACACAACTTATATCATAACAAATAATACACTTGGCAAACTTACATGTACACTCTGACGCTAAACAATAACCTTTACCAATGTGTAAGTCGGTATCATTACCCCTAGCATATAACAAGCAAAAACCTCTTCGTCAAACCAAGAATATATAGGGTTGGGTCAATTCTTGGTCAAACTCATACAAATTACTTATGGTACTGCTGTTTTGACTATAGTTCCCATCAAAACTATCTGGAACACTTGCAGTTTCATTGTCACTGTGATTGTTCAATTGACTGTGGGTATTCAACTGTGCACTACACGCAGTAGCACCGGCATTGTCATGGCTGCACCCAGTGTCCAGTGGTGTACAGTCAATGGTACCCAAAAATGGTCACTTTGGGAAGCATTGTCTAAAAGCAGCAATTTTTCCACTTGTTTCCATTGTTGGTGGCACTTTGATCACTTGAAGCACTTCAGTTGTCACCAGCAATTTGGTTGTGCAATCTGTTGAGTCTTCATTATTGCTGTCTTGATCCTTAATCAGCGGTTAACGCTCGCTAAAACCCTTTAACCCTTAATCAGCAACTACCCAACAAAAGGAAGCACTGCCGTAGTGTGCTTTTTGGTGCTTTGATTTTGTTTATTAAAGTTAAAGTTAAAGTTAAAGTTAAAGTAATCGCTAACAACACTAACACGGTGTTGTTTTGTCGTCAAGAGGCCGAGCACGTCGGCATCTCTTTCTCGATGACAGTCGTCTTTGCTGAGGGCTGGTGTCTGGTCCTCGAGACTCCCTGTAGCTTTTTCCATTCCGTTGGCACGCTATCTTGATGGTACTCCTGGTTTTGGCAATGAAGTCCTGTTGATCGTCGTCGAAACCACAGTTACAACCGCTGAAGTTGTTGTGATGATCGTCGTATTGACCGTAGCCCAAAGGTCACTAGATTCCATCTTGACAAAGAGAAAGTGAAGGGTGTTAGCTACTTAAAATGTTTCCTTTAATTAATTTTTTTCCCAGGAAAACGGTCAGATATCCGAAGGAAATTTACGGAAACGGGTTCAGGTGTATTTCTTCAAAAATAACGAAATTATCCTAGTACACTTCCTCGTTAGAAAAAGTCATAACACTGTAGTTGAACTGTGGAGGTGTGAGTTGGCAGAACTCTGGTTTTGTGATGATTCAGTTTGATAGTGCAACGAAACTTAAAGAGCTATTAATGGTAGCACATTATTCCAGTTGAGAAAAAAAAATTCTCTAGGATTGGTATAAAGAGTTCTTCTATGGTTGTAGAGGAGTGTAGATGCTGGTGAAGTCAAACAGGTTCAGGATGGTTGTAAAACATGTAGAAAATATACAGTTGTTGTCAGCATCTGTCGGAAAAAAGAAATTCCAAGTCCATGATGGAAGTGTAGTATGATATACTTGGTGGGCGAGACGAATGCAACACTATGCCAGTTACACAAATCGCTTACAAATCGGTTACAAATCGCTACGGAAGTAACCCCAAGGATAGATGTAATAGAGCCAGAAAACAAAGTTTACCATTCCAAAAAACGTATCACTGTTCGTTTAGGTAAAATAGAGGTGTGTAACCCCAATTAAGATTACACAAGTCCAAATATTTTCGTACAATGCCCCTAAAATAAATGTAACATTAGTAATTAAGGCGAAGATACAAATGTAATTAACTTCAATTAGAGTACTCCAACTTGATGGTTGTCTAGGAGATATTAAGGTCCGTTACACTTTTTTGAGCATAACACTAAATGCTATTTCCAGCTGAACTTCTTACAATATTACCTACAAGGTGAGAACTGGCAAGGTTTCCCCGGTTTCAGTACCAAGTATGCAGTACAGAATCCCGACTGGGTCTTATTCTGTACTGCCGTACTTTCTTCTTACTTCTTGGTGTGGTCGATGACGACCCTGAAGGCATAGACCTTTTTATATTACTCGTATTACCTCATTGGCTAAGAATAGGCTTGATGTTATTTCTTAGGAATGGCTTAATTATAGTGCAATTAGTTGATCAACATATAGTCCAATGAATCCGTCTAGATGGGAAAGTATGTTACCTTGAGCTTCCCCCTATCCTGCCTCACGGTAAAATAAATATGAATGCAAACCAATTCACGTTGCCTTTTGGACTTATACGTCAGACTGCCTGAGTGGGGAATCGAACACACGACCTTCGAAATTGAAGGCTGAGAACCTACAGCTGAGCCATACTGACACGGCCTATCATCTGCCTGAAGGTTGGATGATCAATATCCGCATTGTTCGGTCTAGAGCTTGCGTCACAATATGGATCAGTTTCTAGTAACGTCAGCCCATTGTCTTCTACCTACCAGGCGTCATGGGGGTCATTACATAGTATCTCCCGACTACACAATTGCACTTCGCCATACTAAACTAATTCGCCAAACACAGGGTTGAGACCATGTCGGTTTTCCCTGAAACCCGAACGTAGACTAAAAGATCATACTTTCACTGAGAATTTCCCTAGTTTAGATGGTTCATGTTCATTGGATTTCACAAATCTCATGAGATCTCTTGTCAAAGCTCTCCACTTCTCGTGTTGTTTGTTACAAACAGCCGTTACGCTAATTCATGTCAACACAGATTTGGGAAAGAACACATATTTGCAGCAATCTTACTACAAAGTCGAATCCGAACAATAATTCTACCCTCGGTTCACTCTGGCAACATCAAGTATAAAACAAGCAAAAGACGATAATTACAGCAATTAAAAGGAGAACTCTTGGTTGACCAATTTGTAGTGAAAGAGAATTACAATGGAAAACTTGAGTTAAAGGGGCGCTTCTGTTGTAAGCTGTAATGGAAAATAGGTTGTCGTAGGCCTATGTATGTCACAAGGGTGATCACCGGAGAAAGGGTTCTGCAGAAGGAAGATTGGGACAGGCAGAGAAAAAGAGATGGGATGTGGAGAAAGTGGTGATGCTGGTTCTTGCAGTAGGAAGGCTGAGGTGGAGAATGGTGTTATTTGTGTTGGAATGACAGATGAGAATTCTGGAGGAATAGTGTCTCGTTACTGACAATGCCCGAAGATGTGACTCTTGGGGGTAAACCCAGTTACAGAGGGACGGAAGAGAGTTGAAAGAGAATTTGTGAGTGGAGAGTGTGGCTGTGGTAATGATGTGTGTGGTGGGAGACCTGTCCTTCCAGCTCTGGGTGAAGAGAAAAATGTTGAGGGGGGTGAGGAATAGAGAGGGAATGAGGGAAGGGAGGGGTAAGTGGGGTGGAAGGGGGAACTGGTGTTGGTGCGAAAGAGGGTAGGAAGAGTGGGAGTGGATTAGGGATAGA
>JAHWFP010087189.1:0-10670 GCA_023313725.1 Lithobius niger
GTTTTTGTTAAATAATTTGAGAACGACTGAAGCTATCGCTCTGAAATTAGCACCATTGGAAAGCCTTCGAAAAAACGGTTAAAATGGTGTATTGGAACATAAAAAACGGACAATTTTTGGCGAAGATATCGCAAAAACCGATATTTGACCAAACAGTTAGCCGATACCGATACGCTACCGATACCGCTAGTATCGGTGCCGATACCGATGCCAATATCGGTATCGGCCGAGCTTTAATAATTACACAAGATCCGCAACACAGCCATCGGCAGCTCAGCAGCAATCTGCATCAGCTGCATACGATGCCATCTCCGCCATCTACCGACGGAACGGTAAATTATAAGAGTAGCAGCCAAGCCCCGCTGAAATAGTAGCTGCGCCCAGAACGGCCAGCAGCGCGAACATACGATGCCATCTACCGACCGAAGGGCAAATTAAATGAGGGGAGGGAGCGAAACGGGGGGAGAGGGGAGGGGGAGGAGAGCGAGACGACGCGGAATGAGCGAGCGAAGTGAGCAACTCCGCTAGTAAAAATATAATGGGCTGTGCAAAGCATGGTCAGCGGGTCACTTTTGTAAATTCAGAAAATGCTCGAGAAGCAAAGAATTTTTTTTTCGTGGCCATAGTTTATATGGTATTTAGGTAAATAAACGTCAGTCAGAATCTCATTAGGCCCGACTTTTTGTTCTCAAAACTACATCTGCTATTATTCTCTGTGTCTCTTTAGCTGCTTCCTCTGCATTGTGTGCTGTCATCTCCTTGTTCCTCTTTGCTACGCTACATGTCTGTAGTTTTTCAGCTGTGTACTGTATTATTGGCCAAAATAAAGCTAAATGTGTTGGAGTATTGGTGCAAATACGATGTGTTCTTCCCTACTTTGACTACTAAGTCTGTTTACTCGCAGCTTTTTTATTATTTTTGCATATTTGTAGTCCATATACAAAGAACTAGGTCTTATTTGGTCAATATTTCGTCGATGTATTTAGGCTGGAAAGGTCAATAATTTATTACTTTTATACAAAAGAACCACTGGCAGCACTGTTATTTCATTTAACAATCATCTTTGGAACAAAAAAAAACTTAGAAGACAACTTAGCCAAAGAAACTTGTTCATGCATCCAAATAACTGTAAATTTACGAAGGGAACCGCCACCCCTCATTTTGCTACCCCATCCCTTGCAGACTTTTTTTGTTAGTAATAAGCTAGTTGCAGGCAGACTAAAATATTTTGCTACAGGGACGACCAGTCACAATACAGCATGTGAAGTGTGTCGAAAGAGAAATCTGTTTTTCAGACACTGCCTCACCGCCCCCACAAGATCCTTTTTTTCCCCATCTTTGCTTGTTGTGTGGCTTGGCTTGTAGCAAAATCAAATTTCTTTTAAAATGGGTATGTCCAAGACGGCATAGAACAGGGCAAGATTTAATGTAGTTTTGTTTCTGGCAACAAATTTTCTTACAATGCTTTTGGGCTGGCCTAGATCTTGAACACACAATGAAGGAGATGGCCAATTCCACGGTAATGGAATTACAGTTTGGTAGCGTATGGTATCACTAAGCCCTCAGTGTGCCTTCAGTGGGAACAGTTATTGGCATTGCTTCATCACAGGATAAAAGCTATTACAACCCTTATTTTTTCAGGTGCAAAAAATTTGAAAAATTAAATTTACCTTCGGGCAAAAAATTATTTTAACCCTGGTATTAATGGAAACACACGCGAAAAGACATGAAAATGCACTTGGTTAAGAAAAATGCAAAACTGTGAAATATACCATTTTTTGCATATATTTTATTTGTGTATCCTACACTAATAAATAGTAGACTTTGGGAATCAAAAGGAAAATTATCACATATGTTCCAAATAATTGGGGGAAAAAATATTACTGCTAGTAACGGAATTACAAATCGGTAACGGAATTACTCACTCCAAATTTCAGTGTGATATTTGCAAAAAAAAAAGAATGGTAACTGTGAGTTTTCTTAACCCAAGTTGTACCGCTCAAATGCTTCTGAAAAAACAAGCCGCGTGTGGTGGTCAGTTTGTGGCTTTCTCAGCCTGACGACAACATCCAACTCCTGAATTATGTCAGTGTCGTATTTATCTGGCAACATAAATTTCATAGCGCCATTCCCAGACTTTGTTTCATGTAGGTGACTTTTAATCCTTCTGCAGAACGCCTATTATCTGCCCCACAAAATGTTTTACACTTTTCTTCCAGCATACGAAACCAACACCCAATCTCCTTCATTTAAAATTCCACTGGTCGCGTCCTGAATTTCATCTTCATTGATGGCTGCTGTAAGTTTCAAATCTGAATCGTTGTTTGGCGACTCAGCAGTACAAAAGTAGCCTAACGTAGTTGCAATTTGGTTGAGTTGGACAGCAATTTAACTTTGTCCACCCATGGTCTTACTACTTCAACACTATGAATGTGCTGTATTCCTGGAATGCTAGCTATATTAGTCCCACTGTTTTAGAAAATGAAATTGGGTGATCTGGATGACCATCTTTAAATGTAACATGGCCTCTTTTTAAAGTTGTGTGGAGTACATGCTTCTGGATTTTCTTTCTTTTGCCCTCCTAGTAAACAATAATGAAGTCCCTAAGTCCAGGACAAATAGATGATGTAGTCATATAAAATTCTTGTACCTTTTTTAGTGTTGCAGCATTTAATCTCTTAACTTCAGACTATTTCTTTTTTGGGAGACTTAAGCCTGACATCTTCTGCTAGTTTTTCCACAACAGCTCGTTCTCTTTCGTGGAGACTTGGGAGGATATTTTAAAAATACTTTGTTAGCCTTTCCCATAGTTTGTGTGCTCAACACTATTTGAGAGTCCAACAATATGGTTGGGGAACAGGAGTTTTTTTTTCAGAATTCTGTGGCAAATTATTGAACAAAGACCTTTCAAAAAGTAGAGAATCTAGTAATTCCGTTACTCCCTGTAATTTCTACTAATATATAATAATTTTTAATTTATGGCTATAGTGACAACCACCTATAGTCCCATTAGAGAATACTAAAGGAATTACTTACAACTTTGTGTGCAGATATTCTAAAAATCCTGAACAGCTTGGTCAAGTGCTTTTTAACAGCCTATTTTTTAATTGTGTAACTAGTCAGTTTATCATTAGTTTTGTTCAATGTATGACCAAAACGAAGTCACCTGTCGGATACGTACTGCCAACTTTAACTGATAAATTTTAATCTAAGGAATTTTTTAAAAAGGAAATTGAGTTCAGATTTGAATTCCTCACACTTTTTTTCATAAAGAAACCGCTTTTACATTACCCCAAAATATAATTTGGAATTTTGGGTGTCATGTCTCAGTTACCACGGAATCGGCCAGAAAAAAAATACGCCCGCACAGAAAAAATAAATCTTCTCCCGAGAAACAACTTTGTTTTTTTAAATGGCCTAGTTATCTAAATTTTGTTTGCTGTCATGCAGTTTAAGCTTCTATAGAAGACCAAGGAAATGTAATGTTCTATTCCCGTGAACTTTTAGACCAGAACAAACATTATCAGGATAGCAAAAGGGCAATCAATTGTATAAAAGCAATAATTATGCACAGAGATGGGAAGGCTAAATAATAAGCAATCATTCAGCAACTACTTGGGCCTTTATTCGACACTCCGGTGTACACAACATTGACCCCACAATACGGCCAATTAAATCAGTGACAGGTTGTTAGGATTTATGGTATCGATTACAAGTATCGGCAACGAGTCGAACGAATGGCATTACTGATTTTAAGTCGAACGGTACTAAATCATTATTATATCTCGTAAATAATTAGATGATCATGGGCTAATTTAGTAGCGTAAGTATTATTACTAGTTAACCTCAACAATCATAGCTATTCAACCCTTCCCAATGTCGGTCGCTCAACAGTTGGCGACTTGGAATTTAGCCTTACTCGCCAAATCGGCGACTAGCTACAGAGCATGCCACTAAAAAAGGGGTATCTCTGGAACCGTATAAGTTAGAGACGAACGGTTTGTGGCGTTATGCTCAGATTTATAAGGGCTATATAACTGGATTTTCTGCATTAATACTGGAGTTTAAGAAAATTGCACAATTTTGTTAATGCATAAATTAGAGAAACCTTTCATCATACAAGACGTATTTGGTATGTGGCGAGTAAAAATTGTGAAATGGCGAGTGCTTTGTAAGGTCTACTGGCCAAGTGGCGACTGCTACTGGATTGACATTCGGAAGGGTTGTAGCTATTACTATTGAATTGAATACTTAGCTCAATTATTGACGCTTGGTCGTAGCTATCGGCTTACGGCTCTAGCTCGATGGTGATGCTCCATCTAAGATGCGGCACGGCTCCTGGCCTTGTGTGCTTTCCGATCGGCGACTTCGGGAAAGCGTCTGGCATGAACTAGTTAAGCAACTGGTGAACGACGCTCCGCTCGCATTCCGAAATTCGGTTTATATACTGTAGCGTTATCATTCACGATCGCTCCATTGTTGTATTGATTAATTACAGCAATTCTAAATATAGCGTGGTTGTTGACAGCTTGGGCCCTTTTCATCAAATGGGACCTCACGCTTGTCAATCATTCTATTGTTGTGCTCGGGTTCATTAATTGTTCCGCGTATTCGGGGCTTTGAGTTTACCTTCCGATATAATTAACTGTCCTGTGTGGGTGTGATTTATTGTTATTCTTCGAAGTGATCGATCATGAACGATGATCTTATCATAATTAAATCTACTTCTAGAAAGTAATTTAGGTTCTACGAAATGTCGTAAATATTGTCAACTGGTAATGCCATTCTTTAAACTCTAACGATAGGTATAAATACACTGTTCGGGTTAACAATGATCTTGCTGCATCTCGGTCGTCTTTGAAAAGGGACTCCTAATTATAATCGCTTATCGGAGTCAATTTGATCTATCCGAATAAATATTTGGTTCATGTAATTAATAATGTATGATATTTATGCAAATATGTATCCAATCAATTAGTTGTATTGTTTCTGTTATAAAGACTAATTAAGCCATTAATTAATTCCTTAGAGAAAGTCAGAACATGCAAGCTTGCAGGGAAACCAATTTTCAATACTATACACACTTATTTTGGGTATTTGCCATACAAATTAAGCTCATGCCATTTTTTTTTCTTTCAGGGCGACTCAACAATGGGTATTATCAGAAGTTCAGTGAAGTGCAGACAGTATTCTTCGTCAAGTTGTACTTATTCAGCACAGATCTCAATCCATTAAGAATACTGTACTGTACTTATTAAGAATAAGTAGTGAAGTGCCTCACCTAGCAAGATTGGTACTATGCTGAAAACTTCTTTCCTGGCTCTTTCACACCTACATTGGGATTCATAATTCATTTCGAGTGTCTGTCGTTTCGTGTGCAAGAAACAAGGTCAAGTCCAGCAAGATGCCATGCCAAGCTGGTCATAATTACGTGCAGCAGTATGCGTAATGTGTTAATTGTGTCGTGAAGTTGCCACACCAGCAATACTTATCTCGACGTAGTCCTTTTGGGATATAAGCTGCAATGTTTGTAATGTGTGAAGTAATTCAGTTCCTCGTGGCTTTCTCGGTCAAGGCTAATTGGAATGCAACAAATATAGTCTATATTTGTGCAGTGAAGTGAATGAAATCCAGCAATATAATGTGCTTGCCTCTGTCCGTAACTCGGTTGCACTGGCCATGTGTGGGATTGTCAGTTTGTGTGGAATATAGTGCTGGGATCATTGTGCTGACTGCTTGATGTGATATAGTGCGCTATTGACTTGCTTCCACTGTGGCATTTTCTTTTGATTTGGAAATGTCAGTTATGGTTTTGTGAAGTGAATCAAATCCAGCAATATAATACGCTTGTCGCTATCAGTTCCCACATGGTTGCACTGGCCATGTGAGATTGTCAGTTTGTTAGGAATACGTCGGCTGTCGTCATTGTGCTGTGAAGTGTATTCAGGAAAGTGGTATAAGCTTAATGTGCTGGCTGAAGTCTGATCACACTTCTTGTGTGGGATTCTCATTCTAGCCTTGGAATATGTGTCGGTTTTGTGCAGTGAAGGAATCCTACGTCAATAAAGCGCTCGTCTGTGTTGATCTTTGATCTACTTGTGCTCAAAGTAGTTTACCAGATATGCAAATAGCTGGGCTAGGCTAAAGCCATTGGTGTTGTTTTTACAGTGCAATAAGTGCACCGTACCATATTTGAATTGCAGTGTTAGTAGTAAGTTGGAAGTGAATAACGTCCTTAATTATTTTATAGCTGCCTCCCTAAAATGGCCTTTCAGGGATGATGGAGGTAGTGTTGGTTTTTATTTTCTGTAAATCTTTATGGCTGTGATAATATTGTAGGCCTAGCCCCATTGGTATAGCACCAGCGTGTGTGCTAGATTGGGGAAGAGTATAGACGTACTATAGGTGTGATGTTTTATTTCAGGAGTGGTAGAGTTGCTGACAAATTATTCTAACGTAGATTTTAATTTGTATTTTTTTAGGGGTGTTGGAGTCCACGAAAATTCAGGGCAACAGCAGAAGTCAAATCACAAGTTACTTGGACTACTTTTGGAAATATTTTTCGATTATGGTGCAGCCTGCCGACTTTCCCTGTACTACAGTAACACTTCCACGTTGTGTTCAAGTTGGAAATATTCTACCCATTTTCAGTCTCAGTAGGCACATTCCTCTACAGTTTGCAGTCTGCATATGCGCCATTTACTATGGAGTAAAATTACAATAATTGTGCTGTCACTCTTCGTGTGTAAATGTCAACATATTTAGAATAGCCTATCAGCATTCATCATTTACAGTGCAGTGCAGTGATTTGCTGTGTCACTTTTATGTGCAAAGTTCCCAATCCGAACTTGGTTCAACAGCCTTATGTGAAGCGTCAGATGTGTTCTGCAGGTCCAGTCGATCCCTGCATAGCAGGAGAGTTCTGTTGCACCTGCTCAAGTTTAAAATTGTGCAATTTATGAAAGTGAATCTATCCTGGCTAGGTAACATTTGCCAATTACAATTCCTACTGAATTGTTTAACAAAAAAGGCCCAGCCACGATTCAAACCCCAATTGGCTAAATTTGGATGTGCTCTCGTAAATGTTAACCCATCCGTTCTGTGTACTGGTAAACAAACACCATTCCGGATATGACTGTTAATACTGGTAGAATAATGGTTTGATCATCATCACTCACACCGGGTCATGTAAGTATAAAAATACTAAATCTTTTGTTTCTCTTGTAAGGGAATTGCAGGAATTTGTTTAACACTTGCCGATTAATAAGGCTGACATAATTGTTATGTAGACTTGTGTAAACTTGCATATTTCTTACCTCACAAAATGGCAGTCAGTAAAGTTAATTAATTTATAATGAAGCCACTTACACAATTCTCTTTCACCAAATAAATCCTTATTTTTGTTTGATCTGCTAATGTTGCAATGCTTTTTAGTCTGCTTGTACAGCTGTAATGAATTCTGCAAGCTTATAACAAAAATAACCATACAAGGCTTTTAAAAAAAATTTCTCGACCTCGCCTCGTGGCTGACTGCGTTGGTGGTCTCTTTAGGGTCATCATCAACTTAACGTCATTGCCTTTTTTCTCGAATTACTGTACTGTTCCATTTTAAAGTCTGTTATTACAACTCCTTTTGTTGACCTTTTAATGCACAACAAGCATTTAAAACTTTACATTCTAGTTTCTAGGCCACACTATACTAATTCAACCCCATGTGTTGGGCATGTGCCATTACCTCTCTCGCCGAGACTAATTTGTGGTTTTTGGCAAAGTAGGCTAGCCTAACTTGAGAATGACAACTGTCAACTCGAAATTAGCATCATTCGAAAGCTCTTCAAAAATAAAGGATTACCGTATTATGCTAATCTCTTTAGCAGGATGAGTCGCCATTAACTGCTCAGTCGAGTGTGTCTCGTTCATTAGTACACTGTTTAAGGAAGTAAAACATTTGCGAACGAGTTCTGCTATTTCATCACATTTATGCTTTAGCAAGTAGCACATCTGCCAGGATAGGTTATTTCACTTGAGGAGTTAAAATTGTGTATAGATTTATTTGAATTCACACTTGTTGGATAATTTTAAAAGTAGGCTATCAATAAAACCATGGGTAGGGTAGATCTACCTACTTATCTAGTATCTACCCAAACCTATCTACCCATGATAAAACCAATACTTTTCCAGTAATGGTAACTAGGTATGCAATTAAATCGGTCAAAAAACATGAGTCCAAGGCACAGCACAGGCTTTGTGAGGGGCCCCCGGGACCGCGAGCAGTGACAGCCCAGTGGTCAGCATCCCCGCCTTCAAACCAAGTGAATGCTGGTTCGAAATCCACGACCGACCCAAGCACCACGGTACTTGAAAAAAAAAAAAGTACTAGAAATTAATTCATGCAACAGATGGATTGGCAAACTGATGATGTAAACTTCTTGAAACGTAGGTTGCTACACTGTAACTTCTAGTAGGCCAGGCAAATTAGAGAATGAGGTAGAAAAAATAACATAAAAGCTAAAAATTGCCACTTGTGTCCAGGAAGTACACAACATAAAAGTCGCCAACAATTATCGGCACAATTATTTTTGCTATTTATTGAATAAAACAAACAACACTACCTCAAAATCAAACAGTATTTATTGCAAAGTTTAACACATTGAAAAGACTCTTTCCTTCATAATAAGGCAAGATTTACGACGCAATATAAATCCAATTCGAAATTGTAGTTCTCCAAGTTGTAGAATGTGGCTGGAAAATGAGTTCAGGTATGCTTCATCCCAATAACTGAGCCTTCTCCTGCCTGCATCAGATAATCTCATGCATGCATCATGTTGCAGTTGCAAGATCGTGTGTAAAGGCCTTTACAATGCTCTTCAATGTGTGGGCACTGTCGCGGAATTGGAGTTGAATGAAATGTCAACTTGTTGATGCTGATGAAAATCACTTCATCTGATTTAGACGACCAGCCTGCTTCATCAGATGAAGATAACATTTCGAACCATGCTAATTCATACCAAACATTTATTGCATACAGCTTTACTAATAATCACCTACTGACTGTTTGCCTAAAAATACCGATCAAGTATGCACCGCAACAAGATAGTGATGATGAACCCTGTGTCGTAGCAGGAGGCCCAACAATGATGACTGCCAATACCTTATTATGCAGAAAAGATTCGTCTCAATGTTTTAAACCTTACAACTACAAGAAATATTTTCCAAGATGGCAGCGGCGGTGGGATTGTTGGCGACTTTTGGTATGTTATTCAGGTAGACTTCCCGGACATACATGCTAATTATCTTTATTTTTTTTCTACCATTTATCTGATTTTCACCTAATTTGCCTGGCCTATAGAGGGATTAAACTGGACTGTCCAATGGCACAGAGGCATAGCTGTTAAATGACGACCGTTTTCATCACAATTTAGACTATGCTGAGAGTTTGTTTCGTCAATAGTGTACCAATTTATACAAAGATTTTGCATTGTCAAGTTTAGGAATTGTTGTGGAAAGCCCTAATGAATCCAAAGCTTTCTCAATGTTTAAAGAAGCTGGTCCTAAAATCAGAAATTATAAAAATGAACCAGTAGCATGTCCAAACATTTTAAAAACATTTGAAACCAATTGTGAAAAGGAAATCTGCAACTTAGCATAATGTAAAATATAATCTTTGTCTCGAGAGCACAGTTTATCGATTTGTACAGAAAAAGATTTTGATTTTCAACTGCATGTCCAGAGTCCAACTTAATAATTCACTTGATGTAGAAGGGCTGTTGTGAAGAATTGTTTAGCCCCCATGCAGTGATTAAGGAAACCCGAATCTGAAATACTTTGACGCATAGTAAGTGCCAACAGTGGTTCTGTAAAATTAGCATGCAAGGCCTACATGGGAATTCTAGTTTTGGATTGTCAGGTAGTCATAAAGGCATTATTGCTAGGTGAAAGTGTTGCAATTAGACACGGGGTGTACATATGCGATTCTAGTTGTTTTGTTCAGGGGGACATTCAGGTTTTCTTTAATTTTGAATTAGTTCAACTGTCTGTGTTGTTTTTAAGTTCACCTGTGTGGAGGTGTTTCCCTTCAGTATTAAGAATTCCATGTTTTTAGAGAAATTTAAACCTTTGTAGGCCGACGTCAAATTAACAACGTTTTTATTTTTTTTATTTTTACTTGTTACGCTTGCTTTTTTTAAGGGGGAGAGGTTACATGTAACAATATACTAACACGTTAGCGGTACATTGATGTTGTAGCATTCATCCTTGCCAGGGCTACCATCGGTGTGCAACTGTTTTTCACAAAATTTCACTTAACACATTTTAATTTTTTTTATTTTTTTTTATTTTTCACAATTTTTCGCACACATTATATTCGCTACTTGAGTTCCCAAACTTTTCACAATTTTCACAGCAGAGACCGTATCTTTTCACCTTTATTTTCACCCTGCTTTGTTCTTGTCTGGCTATAGGCTTAGGTTACATCACTTTTTTGTTTTTGCTGCTTCTTCACCTTGCAAAGTCGCATTCGAGGCTTCCATCTTCGTTGAATCTTGATTTGCACAAGCTTCACTCAAAGTTTTAAACCTTGGTCCAGTGTGACAATTTTTTTTACTAAAATCCAGAAAATTCACATTTTTACTACTAGCCTAAAATACTTACCTGTTTTATATAAATGCTTT
>JAHWFP010087190.1:0-10826 GCA_023313725.1 Lithobius niger
GACGTACGTAACGTATTCTTACCGCAATTCTTGTGTTTAGCTATTGTGTAAGTGATCCAAAAGTCAAACATGCATGTCAAAATGGATGTAATTGCCCTTTAAGACATTTCGTTGCCCTCAACCCTCCTCAGTTTGAAAACCACAAGAGCTGGACAGCCAGTACAGATGAATGGAAGAGAAAGAGGGATGGCACCACAAGTTTCCATCAATTTTGGCTTCTGGGGAAGCAGTCATGATAAACGTGACGTCAATTTTCGGTCCAGCTTTGAATGTTCTCAATATGTTCCGGGTATAAAAATCAAAGCAGAGAGGTTTTTGTACAGTGTCACGTGCTGAATGAATCACTCAAAAGGACAATGGATTCCAGCAGATTGATGTCATATTCTTAATATGGAATCGCCAGAGTTTGCGATGATGGTTTTGTAAAGACGACGTTTTCTATCCAAATATCTGTCCATACCATCCTGCAGCAACAATAATAGCTACATTATTACTAACTAATGTTAAAGTCAGGAGAAGATGGCAGAGCAAATGGGATGATAAACGATGACACAAATAAAAAGTTAAGAAGTATAACAAAAGACAGCAATAGGAATTTGGATTATTAAAAACATAAATTTTTCATAGCTTGAGGCAGCTATTTTCAGGAGAATCAGTTATTGGAAGACAGGAGTAGGAGGTATGAAGAAAAGTTAAATATCAAGGACCGTGATGGCGGTATTTATGTAAGCTTCAGCATGAACTTCTATATGTTAATTATCAAACGCTGAAACCCTATAGTTTCTTCCAGAATTGACATAAACCAACGAAATTTGGTATTTGTGGTCGTAGCATAACTATTTCACTGCATTAAAACTGTTAACGACAACAATCGAACCGTTGTGCCTCTACAGCATAATCATTTGTTTTTGTTGTATTTGTTGTTCTTGTTGTTTTTGTTGTTGGGGATCTTTACCCCTCATGGAAATCGAACAAATGAACCGATTTTCAAGTTTTATAGCTTAAAACGTAGGTATGAAGAAGGCCTACCTTTTCAACGCTATTTTAATGTGACTACAATAATCTTATTCTTACTATTCTTCTTGTTGGGGAAATTTTACTTCCACCTAGAGATCAAACCGATAAACCGATTTTAAACTTTTATGGCATAAAACGTAGGAATGAACAAGGCCCAGGGCCATTTGAACGCTATTTGATGGTGATTACAATAATCTTGTTCCGCTTGTTGGGGAAATTTTGCTCTCACCTAGAGATCGAACCAACGAACCGATTTTCAACTTTTATAGCTTCAAACGCAAGAATGAACAAGGACCAGGACATTTTGAAAGCATTTTAATGTCCCTGATTTATCTAAAAGAGCGTTCATCTCAACTATCTCATATTAGGATTCCAGTTATTTAATTTACCTGAAATAGCTCCAAGAAAAAGAATAACAAATATTAGCAATAAAAAAAAAATCAGTGCAGCGTATAAAATACGGATGTGAGCATTAAAAAAACTTAATGCGCTAAAGCAACAGATACGACAAAAATACATGTAAGCCACCAGTGCACAGTAATACTTGTAAAAGAAACTCCAGTTTATTTTTGGGACGTTAGAGATTCTTTTATACGCATTAATGTGATGCTGATGGCTTACATTCTTTTTCTTGTATCTGTTCCTTTTTAGCATTAAGTTTGATTTAAAGGCTTACAAAGCTGGAGTTCCTTTTTCAAAGTTATTAGTTTTAAATAAATAAAAAAAAATTTTTATATATCCTCAACTTTTCTCGACTATTCAACTTTTTCAAATACCTAAAAATTAATCAACTGTAACTTCCTGCTGGACATGGTATGGACGTACGAATGTATGTATTTTAATTTATGAGCTTTTGTACGAGCTAAGTGGTAAAATATTTTATGCTTAATTTAGATATTTTTATGTTATTTAGTGAACAAGATGCTACCAATAGCACCGACAATTTCTGAAAATTAAAATGCTGTGTACAACAAAGTGACCTTACCAGTCAGCATGCATCTTCTGTTAAAGTTAAAAAGCTACAATTTGTTCTTAACTTGAATAACGTTTGGAAAAAAAATAAACGGGAAGGTACCCAAAAAAGTATGCTCATTTCAGGAAGTCGAGGTGGGGTAAGAAAGTTGATCTCTCACGTTTCCGTCGAGAGCAGCCAAGGATTGTTTAGCGACGCGTGCTCACGCGCAGACCTGATAACCGATACTCTGAACGACCCAACAGGCATTCCTTTCAGTTACGAGGTAAACAAGAACGTTAGAGCTAATTTTAGACTCGGAAGAAAGATGCATCTGCGCTTTCACGTTTCTAGTCTTTCATTCTGTCACGTGACTCATCCAAACCAACAAAATAGTCGTCTTAACATCTGTCTGTTTGTCTGTCCGTGTGTGTCTATGTTTGGTGGATGCTTTACAGAAGATATCGAAAATTGTAATTGTCTTTTACGGATAACAGGGAGGGGGAGAAAAAGGGAAAGCATTAACAGAGCACATTGAATCACATTGCCAGCAGTAGCAATACCACAAGATGCTGGTTTAATATTGCTATTTTTGTCCTACATGAGTGGCATTCCAAACTGAAAAAATACGATCTATACTTAAACTAGACTCGAGTGGTAGTTGCAAAAGGAATACCACGTTGCAGAAAAAAAACTGATGGAAGGTTTAAGGCAAATCTGATAATACCATGAGGTCATTTATCAGAAGAATTACCTTGTTAATTACAAATGAAGTACTTACTGCTACCAAGTTGAATAGCGGGATGGTGTTAACACCTGGATTATTTTTGGTAATATACAGGTAAACCTATATTCGCGTGTGGTTCTTCGTTCTTTCTGTTAATCATTCCTTGAAAAGCAAAAAGAGGCTCAATGCGCCAAGTAATTTTACTCTAGAAAAGGAATGATCAGGAAATCACAGGTGGAATCCCTGGCGCCCTCTACCTGCGATCATCTGAATCTCTCTAGCACGTTCATATGAGAAGTTCCTCCAATTTCAAACTCTCCAAAACCTAACCAACTGATGGTGCTAAAAGATTTACAGAAATTACCAACCGAGGTATTAACAATGAACTACTTTCCTGTTAAAGTGGTCTTTAAGCCGTGTTGTACCCTTTGGTTAGCCGATGGTGCCTAATCCCGTGTCACTGATATATACATCATATCAAAAACCAAAACTGGTAAAAGGGGCCGCCAAGTTCCGAATGGTTCGGCCCTTCAAAGGATCGATATCAACATACCGAAACATTCGCCAAGTTAATCGCACCGCTTAATAATTCGAAGGTTAAATGAAAACTAGAACATTGCTACTTTCGGTAGCAATGTTCAAGTTTTCATTTAACGTCCAAAGTATTATTCGGTGCGATTAAGTTGGTGAATGTTTTGGTGTGTTGATATCACTCCTTTGAAGGGCCGAACCATTAGGAACTTGGCGGCCCCTTTTACCAGTTTTGGTTTTTGATATGATATCACTCCTTTTTTAAAATTGTGTATTGACTCAACTCCACTACCGTGCAGATGAGTAATAAAGTGCCACGTCAACAAGAAATTGGTTTTCAACAATTTGCTACTACCTTTTGCCTATAGGCCGAACCATTCTCAACTTAGTCACCTCTTTATTGGCTTTTGGTTTGGTTTTAATTTTGTTGTAATTTGTAGTAATTAGTTAGTTTTGGTGTGTTGATATCACTCCTCTGAAGGGCCGAACCACTATCAACTTGGTGGCCTCCTTTCCAGTTTTTGGCTTTGTTTACTTTGCTTTGTTTTTAGAGATGATTTATTTTTCTGTGAATTGGACGGGAATACAATTTCTTTGCAACGTTGTTTAGATTTATTTACACTAGTGTGTGCCTAGACACGTACGTCAGTATACACGTTCTCATTGTCTGAACTTTGGCCGTCCAATGAGAGACGATGCCGACAATACTAACAATGGTTATAACAATATTTTCGTACTTACGCGCCCTCCCACGCCATCCCTGTTACGCCCCCCGGCTCCAAACCATAAAAGGTACGCAGTTCGTATTGTAGTGCACCCATTCGTCCAATTTAATAGCTGGAAGCCTTCCCGTTATCTCGGAATCGATGAATAATCACCCTATGGGATTTAACATGGGGATGAGCGGACTAGCTAGCTAGCTAGCTTGGTAGTAACACATTTTCAACGTTATTGAGGGGCAGATTTTGCATTGAAAGCAGCATAGCTGGCATTCAAGCACGAGTTAATTTTTGTCAGATGGGTCATTGCTCTCGATTTCAACACAATTTAAGCTTTTGTACCGCATTATTATTTTTCCCCAAGTACCCGAAATGGGCCCAACTATGCTTCAAGATATAAGACACTGACGCAATGGCGTCGCGCTACAATGGTTTACAGTCTCGACAATTGAAATGATGTGATGTCTGTTGTGATGTTTGTTGCCTAACTTGGCGCGACAAACTAGCGTGTGTCCTGATATCTCTGTGTTGAGACACTACAGCCGTGTATAGAACCTTACACGAGTTGATTGTTTAACCATTCGGCAACACTGTCTCGGGAACATCTAGCAAACTGGGATCCATGTAACATGTCCATTGATCAGCTTTTCCCTCGGAAATTCCATTCTACATCCCACTACCACCCTGCCACTCCTTTCTCATGTTGTTTCCAGCCCTATTTGTTTTTTTGGTCTCGAACCCGCATGTCGGGCAGCAAGGCGTGGGCTTGTCCGCCGTGCTCCTAATTTCCGATGCCAAACACCATGTTCGCAACAACGGCACGCGGCTTTATCGAAAGCCACACAATTGATGATCCCTTGCAGTGTCTGGCAATCTGAGGCCCATTTGCCTTCACGACCGGTTGCTGTTTCCGCGTGGTGCAATCACATCCTGCTATCCCGCACCCAGATGCGGGTTCCGCGGGTGTTGCACAATATTGCACAACGTTGCGTCATGTGGCAACTACTTCTCGATCTTGCATACATTTGAGCAGAAGCGATGTGCAGTGGTCAGGCGTGGCCGTATATAATGGCCTACCCGCCGCATGTGAATCATTTCTTCGACCAGAAGCGGGCAAACAGGATGATGGCTGCAGAGGCGCCGATGGACGACTTTCCCAGCTACGCCGTAGTAGAGAAGTCTAGGGCCGGCAAGAACCGGAGGCAACTTCATCGGGTTTGGACGGAAGAGCTGAGCGAGTACCAGGACAAGAAAGGTTTCTCCGGACCTCCAATGGGCTACATTGGCAGATGCAACAAGAAGAGCAAGGAGTTGGATTTTTTCATGGAATTATTCGGGGAGACTGCAGATTTCATCATAAGGAGGACCAACCAATTCATGGACGACAGGGCCAGCAATGCCAGACGCAGCACACGGAACGTCACGTCAGCCAACACACCAGGACCAAAAGGCAATGCAGGGACTTCGACTCAAGGGGAGCCACGTCCATCACCACCCCACATCACTTACTGCCAGTTTTTGCCACTCACTGGAATTCCGACTGAACCACAGCTGGGAATACCACAACCAGACGTCCACATGGAAGAAGCCGGGTCAAGCCAAGCACAGCCGCCAATGCCAGAAACAGATGTCGCCGAGGAGGAGGAGGACGAATCAGACTACCCATATTACTGCGAGGAAAATGAGGACTACTATGAAGGCAGCAGCCAAGAATCAGATGAGGATGAGTTAGATGACGAACTAAAAGAAACCGAGTCAGAGGACGATGCCGACGCCTGCCTTACGACGTCTAGCAGTGAGGAGGAAGCAGCAAGGCCAGACAGTCCATCACCACCGCTAAGGCCAGAAAGCCCACCACGACCTCGAACCTTAACAGAAACCTCTACTCCCATGCCAAGGCAATCATCAGAAGCGACGTTGCCCACATATGAGCCCGGTTGGTCGGTCCTACTACGTCCCACACCAGCAGAGGTGGTCTCGTCGTCCAGCCAAAATACCAAGCCAAAAGCCAAAGTCGCAACATCGCAGGCGCGGCCATTTATGAGACGAACCAAAAGAGGAATCGTTCGCTTCCCTCGGGGTCTTTCAGGTAGATTCAGAAGTAAGGAATCCGAGGAGATAATCTGCATCGTTTCGTCAGATGAGGAGGAAGAAAGAGCCACCACAACGACAGCCAACGTAGTCGAGCCACCACCCCCACAATCACCGCCACCGTCACTGGAACCGAGTAAACTAGAAGCCATGAAACGACGCTGGCGAGTAGTACTGTACGACAAGATCTACAGAAGTAATATGTTCCCCGAGCCACCCGAGCAAAAAAGGACACGATTATTGCCTCCTCGAAGTTGCTACCTCCAGGAGATGCGCCACGCCAGGATAACCCAATATGTCAATCACCGTTTCAGCCAACAACAGTCTCAGCCAAGCGCTCCACCAGTACAATCCCCAGAAGACTCGAGAACAAAACCCCCAGAAGATCTGAGCACAGGACGGTTGGTGCTAGAGCAGATGTGTGCAGAGGTGGACAAGACACTCAGGAGCCAGTCAGAGTCCTCGTCGTCAACGTCGCCGATCCAGCCAGCGCAAATCCAAAGGGAAGAAGCAGGGGCTAACTCTAGCCAAGAGCCAGCTGCCAAGGAGACACCTTCAACGGTCGTATCGTCGCAACTCCCTCAGCCAGGGGAACAAGCAGAGGCCACTTCCAACTCCAACTCCAGCCAAGACCCAGCAGTAACGACAACCACGCAAGCCTGCCAAACATCGCCGAAACGGAAGAAACCACATCCCACTCCCGCTTGGGTACCATTGACGAAAGACGAGTTGCTGGCTTTCATCGGAATACTGATAATCATGGGTTACAACGACTTGCCGGAGATGGCGCAGTATTGGTCCACGTCCCCAGACCTGGGAAACCACTCCATCAGATCGACCATGACCAGAACAAGGTTCAATCAAATTTGGAACAACTTTCGGCTGTCCGAAGAACCGTCTTTCACTGGTACCGATCCCCAGACTGCATCGCCCACGACCAGGCAAGCCATGGAAGAGCAGAAGGCCAAGGAGGACATGGACGCAATAATGAAGGTTCGACCGATGATGGAGGCTATCAACCAGGCATTCCGCAAGTGCAGGAACCCCGGATCAGTTCTCTGCATAGACGAGTCAATGACTGCATACACTGGAAGATCCAAGATCAAGGTATACCAGCCCAAGAAGCCCATCAAGGTCGGCTTTGAACACTTCACTCTCTGCGACCCGTTCGACGGTTACATACTCAACGACGAGGCACACATTGGAAAAAAGCGCCACATGGCCATTGACCCCGCCCAAGACCCCGCTAAGGAACTCGAGAACAACAAGATGGCTCACACAACGATCTACACCGCGCGCCACTACCTCAACCAGGGTTACACCATCGTCTGTGACAACCGCTTCACTTCGGCACTGCTGTTTCAGGTCCTCTACACCAAGCTAGGAACCTTCGGATGCGGGAGCCTACGCGCCAATGCTGCCGGAATGCCATACGAGTTCACGGAGGAGTTGCGCAAATTCAAGAAAGAGCACGAACGTGGCGACAGTATCCTGCGTCAGAGCGGCCGGCTACTGCTGAGCATCTGGTGTGACACCAAGGCCGTCCCTCTACTCAGCACCCACGTGGATCCCTTGGCCGGAAAATGTACCGTCGGAAGACTCATCGGGGGCCAGAAACACCTAGTCACTTGTCCACCGGCAGCCATGACTTACACGGAGACCATGAATGGCGTGGACATGGCCAATCACCTCATCTCCTCGTTCTACGTCGGCAGGAGGTCGATTAGATGGCACCGCTACCTTTTCTTCCAAAAGCTCAACCAGATTCTCGTCAATGCCAGGCTCAACATGGTCATGGTCTGCGGCCTCGATAGGGCTGGCAAACGCTCCCAGTTGACTTACCGAAGATCGCTGGCCAACCAACTCATCAACCGAGTACGCAAGACACGCCTCATAAGACTTCCAGCCATTTTGGGTACCAGTCATCGCCACGAAAAGAGTACGAGGAGCCGCAGATGCCAGGTGTGCAGGAAGTACAGACAGGAACGGCACGAGACCATCTGGTGGTGCGCAACTTGTCGCACGAACGTGTGCACGGACGAAAGCTCGAGAAGAAGGCACGGTGGACGAACTTGTTGGCAGCTGCATCAAGATCGCCTGGATCTCGATTTTTAGGCTGAATTTTCATTGAACCTGTATAGCTTTGTACAGCCAACGCCGAATAAACCTTGTAACCTTTGTTCAGAATTATGTTTTCCCTTTGCCTAACTGTGACTTTGACTTTTCAGGAAAAGACTAAAAGCCCCAAACCTCACTGACACTGGACCCGGTATTCGTCGTGGCTTCAGGTACTCAATCCGAGCCTGAAACCGCGACGAATGCCAGGTCTCAGGTGACGGCGGGGTGTGGGGTTTTCTTTGGGTGGAACTTAGCCAAATTCTCTGGGTATTGCGATGTTAACCGTCACCATATTGGGTAATGAAAAAAGGTCAGAAAAAAAGCCAAACCCTGCCTCATTGCAGGGTCTGGCAAGACTTGGACTTAGCCAAATTCTCTGGGTATTGCGATGTTAACCGTCACCATAAGGGTTAAAAAAAAAGCCAAACTCCACCATTGCGGAGCTTGGCTAGTATGCGGGTCTCTTTTGATTCAGGGATGGTCGAGACCAAGTCCATCCCCTCAGTACAAAGTCCCATTTTTTGGACTTAGCCACATGCCAAGTCATCATCCAAGTCATCATCCAGTAAGGGTCATCCTCAGGCTTGTAAGTAGTGGTCTCTGCCCCACCACCACACCCTCATGATCCACAGTCATCGATCGCCTAACCTTCGAGACCAGAAGGAAAGACGGGCCTCAGGTGGATCACTACACTAAGGAACTCGTCGAAAAACACGAACGTCCCAATGTTCGACGCCTAGCCACCTCGTCTGCTAGCTAGTTCATGAATGTCTCGTCAAACACCCACTTTAGTATAGCACTGGCAACGCTCGAAACGACTGCCTTTCAACAAGTTCCAACCAGTCTTTGCTGCAGGTCCAATAGCTCAGCTACAGTTCAGAATGGAGTACCACTCGTCACCAAAACGAAGCCACTAGTCCAACTGCTCCGACCAGTTCCAAGAGACCTCTCCAAGCTTAAAGGGCCACCGCCACTATTGCCACTAGGTCCGGCAGCACTCTGGAGATGTACTACAGGACGAACCCACAGCTCACTGCCAAAGCGTTGCCACCAGTCCAAATGGCTCAAACAGCTTAGAACCTTCCAAGCCCGAAGATGAGGCCAGGCTGCTCGTCGCCAAGTCTTTGCTGCTGGTCCAGCGGCTCAACCCAGTTTAGAACGGGGATCTGCCAGCACGAAGGCAAGGGGGATCCGTCGCTCACCACCAAAGCGTCGCCACTAGTCCAACTGCTCCGACCAGCTCAGAGACAGCCCACCCTCAAGGGAACGAGTGCTCACCACCAAGTCTTTGCTACTCGGTCCAACGGCTCAACCCAGCTAGAAAGGCGTCCCAATCATCACCAAGCAAAGCCACTAGTCCAAATAGCTCCAACCTAGTTTAGAACATCGACCCCAACATCGAGGACTTACACAGCTCATCACCAGTCTCGCAATTCGGTCCAGGTTGACTTACGAGGAGTGAGGTCCGCTAGCAGGATCCACAACCAAAGCCACTAGTCCAAACAACTCGTCCAGTTCAGAACAGTGCACCCAAAGGACGACATTGCTCACCGCTCGTCTTGCTTACTCAGTCCAACAGCTGGTTTCGAAAGGCGTGCCGATTTCCACCAAAGCCACTAGTCCAAACAGCTCAACAAGCTTAGAACGAAACGTCGAACCTAAAGGCAAGGGATCCATCCTCACAATACTGGGTGATCGTCGATAGGACAGCTTACGTTTGCACCAGTCTTGCAACTCGGTCCGAAGGGTCGACTCTGGTTTAGAACGGGGATCTGCCGGCACGAAGGCAAGGGGGATCCGTCGCTCACCACCAAAGCATCGCCACCAGTCCAAACAGCTCGACCAGCCTAGAACTTCGGGACCACAGTGCTCATCAGCCAAGTCTTTTGCCACCAGTCCAATGGCTCCACTCCAGATCAGGATGGCAGATCCAAGCCCGAAGGCGAGGGCCCACCAATTCATCACCGAAGTATCGCTACTAGTCCAATGGCTGCAACCAGCTTTGAGCAAATGACCCACACGCCGTCCTCATCAACAAGCCAACCACTTGGCCGATAGCGTCACCGATGCATGGTACAAGACCAACACCAGCAAATAACAACTCCACATCCAAGTCACAGAGACACCGAAGGGAATCGGGAATTTCTTTCTCGCAACAAACCCGGTATACTACCTGTAACCTACCCGCCGTATAGCCAGTGCGCCCGAGAGACTCCGAAGAATCACGGGACGATCAAAGACCTGACGGAGTAACATAATTGGCAGGCCCCGGGTTCGCTCTTTCACTCAAACAGTCCAAGCCCAGTATACTACCTGTAACCTACCCGCCGTATAGCCAGTGCGCCCGAGAGATTCCGAAGAATCACGGGACGATCAAAGACCTGACGGAGTAACATGATTGGCAGGCCCCGGGCTGGCTTTCACTCACATACTACAAGCCCGGTATACTACCAGAAACCTACCCGCCACATAGCCAGTGAGCCCGAGAGATTCCGAAGAATCACGGGACGATCAAAGACCTGACGGAGTAACATGATTGGCAGGCCCCGGGCTCGCAGTCTTTCACACCCGATTCTCGCACTCGACATCAATGTTCCCTAGACACAGAGCGGCTAAGGCACTCCTATAATCCAAGACACAGAGGCACGAGGCAACGAGTCAGGATCGTCTT
>JAHWFP010087197.1:0-12736 GCA_023313725.1 Lithobius niger
AGGGAAAGCAACATTGCCTCTTGGCCTCCGCAATGTTGCTTTCCCTCCTTGTATGTATGTTTGTGATCTTTAGGTCACCACTGAGAAAGATTGAACAGCTACTTAGCTCGGCTGGAGCCTGTAGCCAGTACCCGTCCCGGTAGCGCAGTGGTTAGAGCGCCCGGCTAGTAAACGGGATGTCCCGGGTTCCGAGTCCCAGCCGGGGCAGTTGTCTTTTCTTTTTTTCTCGAACTAGTGTTTGTGTAATCTCACAAGGACAGTCTTTAATGCAAACAACATTTAATCATGATAACTGCTAAATTGTTTCTACATGGTGAGAATGTAAAAGACAATGGCGAATGCCACACAATTCACATTCGTGAAGGTTGCACTTTAGGCTTCAGCCAATGTTTTTTTTAAATTAACAAAATTAAAATGGCTATTCTAGCCTAAAAATTTGTTTTATCGAGATTATTTAAAAAGTTTATCGGGATAACATTTTTTTGTATCATGTCACCCCTACCACCGACAATGCCTTAAATTGTTGCCAGTCGGTATATTCTCATTTAGAAAGATATCATCAAAGCTCACGCATGCAGTTGCCGGCCACTTCGAAAGCCAGCATCTACGAAATAAGTACACCTTTCTATCGCTTCAGGCTTCGAGGCCTCGAAATTAACAACGGCGCTAAAGTTGGTTTAAAACTACGCAGTGGGCTGAAACAAGGATTCTTCATTCCCCATCAACAATCACAAATTTTGACAAAAGTTTGATTTGCGAGGCATGACAGCAAACCCATAACAAGTGCACCAGGAATGACAAAAAAGTTCATGTAATTGTTTAACCTGTACAGAGTAGTAGTAGGTTTAGTGTACTGGACACTAGCAGCGTTAAGTCTGCAATAAAGATGGGTTATCTCCTGGCAGTGAACCCTAAAGAGGAAGAGGAATGCAAGCTATACAAGGAGAGACTGGCCAAAGTATACTGACGTATGAAGAGGAAAATGGAAACCACCAGTCGGAACGTGAAAGGGAAAATAGTCACCCAAGGTCTGCACCTAGGCATGGAGTTTGCCATACATGAAGAAATGCAACTTCGACAGAAACATGCGCAAGTCTTTCCTACCCTTGGCCAATTCAACTAATCTCGAGACACCACCGTCCACTCCAGTGTGGATCGTTCACCTGCAGCCACGAAGAACAAGCACTCGAACATCTAACGAAAGACCACATTGAGTACTTGGGAGTCAATCATTCAGGAGTATCAAGACGTTTTCCCAGAAGTCTGGGGAAAATGAAGAACGTGGAAAATAAACTCAAGCTGCACCAACTAGTAAATTCAGTGACATCCTGTTCTGGACTAAAGGGAATTTTAAACAAACAGGTGGACACAGACAAATGCCGAAGACGTACAAGTGTTTCACGTCCTAGCAGGAGCTAAATACATCTAGCACCTAGATCGAGTGCTACCAAATCCTTTTCCATCCGGACTACAGGAACTGTCCCATGTTATTTGCCTTAGGGAAGTTCTTTCGATTGGCGTATGGAGCAGGACTTTCCAGAGGGCTACGACATCAATACTAGACAAGCTTACATTGACAGTACGTATTTTATACACAGATGAATAGTTATCGTCACAAAAACCTGCAAGCAGCAAACATCTAAGGCAAGCGGGCTTCACTCTCAAGAGGAAGAAATGCCACTGAATCCCGAAGTTTAAAATCCTCAGCATAACTGTCACAGTGCAAGGATCAAACTCTCCAACGACCACATAGCCACCATCAGGAACTTCCCACAACTGACAACGATGAAGAAAGTGGAATCTATCTTTGAGGTTATGCAACTATTTCCGCAAATTCCTTCGCGAATTTGCAGAACTTTCAGCCACTCTGCATCACCTCACCCTGAGAGACCAACTCTTCCCATGGCAACACGAATACCAGAAGGCTTTCCAATTCCTCAAAGCAAAACTACTGAGATCAGGAATCCTGGCACACCGAACTTTGACGAACCTTTCTCAGTCGAGTCGTACACGACTGGGGAAGGTTGAGAATGGTGGAATTTTTAGGCAGAATCCTAAGTGACCAGGAGAAAAAACTGCACTCATTGGAATTGAAGTCCTGGTTGCGGTGAGGCAATAGAATACTAGGAAACCTACTTGGATGGATCTAGCTTTCTACTCGTCACAGACAAGGAAGCACTAAAATGGATTCTATCCAAGGCAAAGTCGAATACAAAGAGAGGCAAAGTCGAATAAAAAGAGACCAAGCTGTGGGTGAGTGATTCGCATTAAGACATTAAATGTTGATGTGCTACACAGGCCCTGGAAGCTGAACATCTTAACAGATATGTCACGAAACCCGGCACCGGACAACCCCAGAAGAGCAAATGACAAAACAGTGGAACAGCCCCAGAACAAGGTACACAAGAAAAAAAGAATCCTCAAATGATCAGACACGAATCCACGAAAGAGGCCTTCCAATCGCACACATTTCCTGCAGGATCAAACGATCATTGACATTACGATCAAACAACAACTGTGAGAAGCCCAAAACAAGGACAAAGCGATTAAGAGCGTCAACCTAGCACCGACAAGACCCAAAAAAGCTGGTAAATGTGAAACATACATGTGACCAAATCAGGAAGACTAGCCTATGCAATCGACTAGGATGGCTTGATTCACTACAGAGACCCCCTCGCACCAGAGACAACCCAGAATCAATGTGGAGCTTTTGACTACAAGGTCTTACAGCACACATACCTGCAGCAGTATCATGACTACAAAGAAGCTCGCTACCTCGGCGTGACTAAAACTATGCAGACTGCGGTCTATAGCCCTTTGACCATAGCTGTATGCAGCCTGCAAACGGTATGTGAGGTTATGTTGCACCTTGCACAAAACTGTAGGTTAATTGCAGATTATCTTCAGACTCTTTACAGTTAAGCTTATTTTAAAGATGAAACTAATATTTAACCCTAGAAAGTAAATTATTTGCAATAAAGGATTATTTTTTTTAAATATTCAACTGTTTATAGTCCAATGGACTACGCTAACTGTAATTTAGGAATCAACATAACATACACACCCATTTTGAAAAGAAAAGAAAATAAATTATACAGGCATTTAAGGCTAACAAAACCAATGACTATTATAATTGATAACAATTTCCCTAAAATTCTCTTTTAATGTCCCAATATTTATCCATACAAGTACAGATGCAGATTCATATTTTTCTTAACTCGCCGTTGACCAGTAGAGCAAACATTTTTAGTCGCTAAATATTAAACCTTGCCACAAAATTAAATTTAATGTTGCCACATTAAATTTGGTGTCCAACGTTGAAAGAAAAAGTTAATTTTTTATTTTTGAGATATTGACACCAAGGAAAACAAATCAAACAATTTAGTGAGTCCTTCCATCTGTCATATCAATATTTTATTGTAAATAATTGTGGTATGGTAGGTTCACGTGGCCTTGTAGGTGTATAGTTCCCAAATCTTTATGATAATAAAGAAATTTCTATCAGAGTAGCATTTTGTTTCATAACTTCTTAACAGTATAGTGCTTTCACATGGAGTAATGTGTGCGTGCCATGCCATGCCCGCAGATTTCACACAGAATAACGTTTGCGTGCTGTGACGGCCGTTATGCAACAAGACGAATTATCTCCATGTGAAAGAAGCTTATGATTCAGGCCATTGGAAAGCTGGTACAATGGTGTATTGAAACATTAAAATCTGTCAATAAGAAGTAAAAATATGTTCAGTTCGATTTAACTTTGTTTATCACCAATCCACCAGCCGAATTTGCCTCTAGCAAAAATATTTTAATTGCCAACCTGCCCAATTTAATCATCAATTGGCGAGTGGCTGGTTGATTTCTGCATGTATACATACGTATGCACTTAAACCTGTTTGAAGCCACTTCCCAGCATCACATTTTCATGGAATGGTGAGTGGGGGAGGGAGGGAGAGAGAGAGACTACCCTACAGCGTATATAGCAATGTTTTTTTTCTTCCACATTTTTTAAATAACATTTTTAAATGATGTTCTGTCGCTTTAAAACTGCCAAGTTGATCACTAAAGCTGTCATTGCAATCGCGGTGGTGAGACGTTTGTCATTCAATTTACAGGCCACGTGACAAGGCATTAAAGCCAACTTCCTTTTATAACAAAGCCCAGCAAAAGGAAATTATGCAATAAGTTGACAAGTAGCAAGGTCAACTAAGGTAACTCCTCATCCACACCAACTGGAACAAAGCAGCACGTAAACTACAATACCAGTTTTTTTATTTAAAAAAAAAAGTTTTTAAAGTGGCAGGATTAAAATACGCATTAACTAGTATTGGCGTGACCAGAATTTTTCAGCCGTGAAGATACCAAGTTTGTACTCCGGTACTCAGTTTCCCCGGTACTTTAAAATGAGGCAGTATCTGATTGGTAATGTGGTGCCAGCACACGATTTTTTAAAGAATTGAAAAATTATTGATTTTCCCCGTGAAGTGAAGTGAAGTGAAGTTTATTGTTCGCATGGTGAATACAAATTATACAATAGATGTGGTAGCTGTCAGGGAAATACTAACATTCAACCTGAATAAATTTTAAAATACGCGAGTATACAAATATACAAGTAAAAATATAGAAAAACCATTTGGAACAAAAGTCCTGCTTGAGTGAAACACTCGTGCGCAGGGCAGCTGGGAAAAAAAGGGGGATAACCTCGGTAATGAGAAACATTGTGGGATAATACAGGAATTATATTTAATGAAAGCAGCTATTTCAAGACTTTGGCAAGACTTTCCACTTCGTCCATACCAAGCAGCCATGATCGGAGATCTTTGCCAAATCTGTGAACACTAACACTCTTTCTTATGTCGTGTGGTAGTTGGTTATATATTTTTGGAGCAATGTATGTAAAATATTAATGAGCAACCTCTGTATTAGTCTTGGGTACAATCACATAATGATCACTTATTGGAAGAGTAAAATGACAGCTAGCAACTGGATGACATAATGCCTTATGGTAATAGCAAACAATTTTAAAATGTTTAAGTTTAAGATATTTGTCAACGACTTTTTTTTTTTAATACGTAAATAAATCAGCTTCTAAATTTGATTTGAACGTACTGTCCTGTCCAAGTAGAAATGCAAGGCTGGGTCCCCAGAGGCAGAACTTTCTGCAACTGTCTGCGACAGCTATTGTTGGAAAAAAATTTGTCTGCCGCTAATCTATTTTTATCACATGGTTACCCACATGTTTATTCGTTTTTATGGAATAACTTTTCTGTGCTTTATCCTATTCATCTGGCTATTCCACCATTGGAAAGGTCTCGTCGAAACGATTAAAATGGTGTATTGGAATGTTAAAATCGGTCACAAATTGACAAAACGGCAGAAATTTGGCCAAAATTTGTCTGCGGCGGCCTTCCAACTGTCTGCGACGTAAATCGTGCATCGCGCTGATTCTGTCATGGGGGTTGGGTCTACTTGTGTGCATTGTTTAGAATTACAATTTTACATTGTTGATCTTTAACTGACTGTTACACTGTTTTGAGCCCTAAGAAAAAGGGCTAAATGAACTATTGTCAAGACACTTGCTAGTGTGTCGCCCGCCAAGAGGATGATAACACCTACCCAGATAAAATATATATGAGCATGGCGACCAGTAGACACTTTATGACTTTTACAGCTAAGGTAGTTTGGCTGTTTTCAGCCATCTGATGATAAATAACAATGTGACAGAAAAGGCTGAAACTTGTTTGATCGGGAGACTTTGGTAGCCTGACAACATAAAAGTCACTATTTTACACAGCTTACGTATTCGCCAAGCTAATCCCACCGACTAAGACTTTGAAGGTTAAATTAAATGAAAATTGCGCAGTAAGCAATTTTCATATATTTCATTTAACCTTCGAACTATTACTCAGTGGGATTAGCTTGGCAAAAGAGCTTGGCATTTGATATCACAACTTCACACGGCCGAAACGTAACAAGTTTTGTTTTGGGGTAGGTATAATTTTAGCAGCATTCAACAGCGAGTGTTATTTGAGATGGTGAGAAACAGTTTACGTACACTAGCAACATCACAATTACATTTTAATTACCTATACCAACACCACACATCAGTACAAAAACAGATCTTCAACATTCCTACACTGCATGTTTGCTTACTATATGTATTAGTCTCAATCCTTACAGAACATAAAATAACACAGCTTCAGCTACCTTCAAAACATATTAATGACTGCACTAACAAAATCCATAAATGTAGCGAAACAACGCAAAGCTGAACCCACCAAGAAGAATGCCATGCAACGGAACTAGGCTGCTATTCCAAATCTGAACATTAATTAATACATTTTGCAAATTAATTAATTAATTTATTTTTTGCTAGGTTCGTTACCTATTGCTATTGGTGTGTTTTTTTTTTTTACCAAGCAGTAGTAGACAGCTGTGCTAAGCTTTTTCCTGTTAGGTGATTCGCTCATTACTTAGTGCAGTTGAGTATCAACAAGGCCAAAAAAAAAATTACTGTGTTACAATTATTTACGTAACACCTAGCATCGTACCGTATTTACCCAGAAAAATTAAAACAAGACAGAAAGCCAAATGGGCTGACCTTTAATTCCAAAAGGCAATGAAAATAAGTTTGCATCCGTATTTATTTACCCATGCTGTGCGGCTTGGAGAAGTCTAACTCACTCGCACTGAGTTGTGTTTATAACTCGCTTACACCGAGTACTGTTGATAAGTGATTAAATCTTAAATTCGTAAAACCTGTCCCCTCTTTCCCAGACGTAGCCACTCCCCTTCTAGATAAAAACACCTTCTGCCCGAGTTAGTAAAGTACTTGGAGCTTCTAACCGGGTAAATAACGGACGTTTAAGTAAAACCTCGTAACTAACTCAAACTAGCGGTTAGTCAAACAATTTTGTGCTATTTGGTTGGCCCAATACAAAATTAACCTCATTATCTCAAACAAATATAAGTTAACTCAAACTTCAGACTAATTTTACTACTTGACACCATTCATTTTGTGTCGCTTTTGTGCCCGAAAAAGTACTTTTGCTGTGTTTAGTGAGGAATTAGTAGTACATTAGTAGTAGCCTACATTTCACATATTAAACCAATTTGCACTTGGCAAACATTGTATGCAAAGCTGTACTCGGTATTCCCCAAGCCAACAGCCTGTTTTGTGTTTGAATGTGTTTCCGTGTAACTCAAACTGCAGTGCCCGTCTCGCGGGAGTTCGAGTTAAAGAGATTTACTGTAGCAAGTTAAGACAGATTTCATGGGACTAAACCTAAATAGATAGCCGGGCGTAAAAGGTTCTGTAGTTCCTTTGAACAACAGTTTTTTAGATTTTTTTTGGAGCATTTTTTTCACATTTCCAAACCTTATTCTCAGTGGATTTTTGTCTAATGTACTGGTTACCGTTACACTGAATAATCGATATCCTGTGTGTAAAACAAATGTTGCATTCACTGGAACTAGGAAATTATTCATCACGCATACTTTCAAAATCAGGATACTGTTTGTATCTTGCAAATTTTCGACTGTATATCACCAATCTTCATCAGGCACGGTCAAAGAAAAATGAGTCCTCTGGTTACATCTTTGTAGTTTTCGTCTGCTCAAAAAGAACGTTGGCGGCTACCGATATTTATAGGTAAGCTCACCCAAATGACATGGGTGATAATATTTAGTGGCATGGCCCTCGCAAATAATAAGATCCAGGCTTTTTCTGTATTTGCTTCTTTCACTCAATCTCCAAGTTATGTCTTTTCCTACCAAGTGCATGATATTCGGGTTTGATGGGCCTTGAATGTTCATTAGGGGGATGTTATATCCTTAATGAACATCCAAGGCCTGTCAAACCCATGCTGCTCACGATCTATTTCGCAGTGGCTTTGATTTTTATATGCAATGGTCATCATAACAGAGGGCGCTACATGATCTGCTTCTGTGCGATAATGATTCGTACACGAACGGTGATATGGTGATTAACAGTATTATATTGTATGCACAGGGGCGGCACCAAACCTGGGCCTACCCGGGCCCGTGCCCTGGTAAAAAAAAAACCTATCGGTTATCGAGACGTTTGTTTTGTTTTCAACTATTAAACCGCCCGCTGCACACACAGCATTCACCGCAATGCAATAGGACGCTGAACTAAAGACTAAGCCTTCCTGCACTGCACATTGTTCTAGTACGCTTTCCTACATTCCACAGAATAGTTTCCGACGTCTGACCTGTCGGTAAACAAGCTGGGACACGTTGTTGGCGTCGGTGTTGTTCGGGAACTCGAAACATGAGAGATGCCAGCACGACAAACTCGTGACCTTGACTTAAATATTGTTATGCCATTGACACAAAACATTTAAGCCACGAACGCCTCCAAATTTATTGTAGGCCTAGTAGGCAGATCTCGTTGGGCTCTCGACACGACGCTGTGTTACGTCATGACGACGATCTTGTCTCGTCGGCATCTTTCGTGTTTGAATTACTGATATGAACATGAGGGTTGTTAAGACGGTTTAGAGCCCACGTGTTTCTTTAACAAAACAAGAGTATTGTGAGCAATTAATGTCAAACGTCATAGGAACATTGTTGCTGGCAATGATAAGTGCTTCCTTTTAATATTCAATAACATTACAAACATGACATTTTATTAGTGACCGTGTAAACTTGTAATAGTCAAGAGCATTTTAACATGCCTATGAAAATTTTTATACTGGCGGGGTGTTTTTTTTTTACCTGCTGTCTGATGTTTTCTATTAGCTCGCACGGCAGTATTAAAACTATAAGTCAAGCAAGCAGGATACAATAGGAATTTCAGTTAACTGGCACGGAGATAAAACTGTTAATTTAAATCTCAACAAGGTTTTATGGCCATATTGTTATGGCTGGGATCAGTGGTGATTCTACCGAAGGAAGAGGGAGACTCAACCCCCTTAGAGGTCAGTAATGTTTGTGGAAATATATATTTCACACTATATAGCCTACATAAACAGCAAGTCTTAAAAAATCTCAGAAAATGGCCCTCAGTCGGTGGGTCAAACTACAAATAGCCACATGAAAAATAGGTTCTACAAAGGGTGTCCTGCACCCCCCCAACTATAAATTCCAACATATGCCCCTGCCCGGGTTATTCACTGCATGCCCAGTGGGTGCACGAGTAGCAACTCGGATCTGGTGCCGTCCCTGTGTATGCAATTTATTTTTTATTTATTTTGTGAAAAAACCATGTTTCTCATTTCATTACATTGTCTTCAAAAAAAACCGAAGAATTAACATTAAAATATATTTAAAACATGCTTCTTACCTCAGCCCAGAAGCACACAATTAATGACGCACCCGTCAAAAGCAGCGTGTAATATGCACTGAGCAAGTTTGGAGCCCATTCTGGTGAAGTTGTTACCTGAAAGAAGAAAATCTGTTACCCGACTACAATACTGGAACTACAATTACTTGACAGATTTTTCAGCAATTATGCATGTCGACGAGAATCTTATACACGCTTATCCTGTTCCGTCAGTTACAACTAGCATTACTGGTTTTAAAGGCCAAATTTACACTCAAGTGGTGTTATCAACTTGTCTTTCTGTTACTAAGGAATCACTCTGGCTATCCTTGGTCGCAGACTGGTGTAAACAAAACGATTCCAAAATGAGATCAAGTGACGTCTCTCAAGATGCAACACTTGTTTGCTCATTAAAAAGAAGAAAAAATCACACAGTAATTTATAATTGTCCCAAGCATTGACCATCTGCTGTCATCACACTCGACATTAACACTGCCTCAGTGACAATGTTAATTAGGACAGCACATTTTGTACTAACTAGGAACCATAATATCTGAGATTTTTAGGTAACAATTCACAATTCACAATAAGCTAAAACCCCTACCCAAACTCCCTTTCTTAAAAAAATATTCAGAAATAAGAACTGAGCTAGAGTTATTTCAGTTTCTGGAATCATTTCATTGCACAATTTTCTTTCTAGTTGTCTTGCACACTCGAGCAAAATTCACAAACACTAAACTAGGCTACCTCAAATTTATTCCTTTGTTTTGCTCGTAAATTGGATTATTACAACTAAGCTACTTCATCTTCCGATTGCCCATTTGCACCCAATTTAATCCTTCGGATAATAGAGCTTCTACTGTGTTTGAAAACATTCCTATGGTGAATTTCAACCATATATTTGAAGAATTCCCAGAACATGTTATTCACTGAACAAAAAAAAAAAACAACCTTTTACCAAAATTCCAGGGTTGGTAAGTTTTTGACATGCAACAGAGTTTTATCCAGTTTTTACCATGGTTTTAACCGTCATATCAAAACCCCTATTTGACAGTTTTTTGACACGTCAAACACTGCTAAAACACTTCATTTCACCCAAATATAAAATGGTAAATAAATGAATAAATAAATAAATTATAACTATTAAAACTTGTTTACTGGAAACATAATTGACTAATTCTGGTAAGCCATTATCCCAGATCACTAGTAATTAGGTCTAGTTAGCTACTCCTATGAAATTGTTTCAGTGTTTAAGAAGCCATTATTACATTTAAATTATGTTTTGAAATTTTTTCTGTTAATTAAAGAGTTCATTTATGACTCTAATCTCTAACACTTCTGTGTGCCATATTTATTAAATTTGGGTAGTTCAACCTTGATTTTATGGGTTTTCAATACAGTTACTTCTTGACAGTGTTCAACACATTTTTTACGGTTTTTGCATGTCACGTCAAAAACTGGTTTTCAATGTCAAAACCCAATCCTGCAAAATTCTCCAAGTAAAATTAAAATTAAAAAAAAATTTTACTGTCAAGAAAAGGGTTGATTGTTACCTATTTAAACTCACTGTAGTTTATCAAAACACTGCCCAGAGAAATAATTCCTCCTTGCATCATCACATACACAGCTTCCCATTTGTCGCACTGACAAAATCTAACATTGAGCCGATAACTCTGGGCTATAAAATGGGGAAAGGGGATGGGGTATATCGGGGTGATTGGGGGCCGCATTATGGGTTAATAAGCCTTTGGTTGCATCATACATGATGAAAGCACTTAAAACTAAACATTGCAGTTTTCTATGAATAAACGTCTGTGAAATTGACAAATTTGGAGGTAAAAAACGTTTCAATCCTAACCCCAAGGGATGCAAGTTTCTTCATCAAACTTTGATCATGTACCTATCCAACCATCACTCTTTACGTTATATGGTTCTTTTCCCTTTAGGCATAATTACTGAACATCTGTTCCAGCTGACATATGGAAAACCAGAAGGTCTTAGACTTGCCACCCACACAATTTAAGATGAATCCAACTGTAGCCGTCATTTCCTCAATTAAAGCTTCAGATTAGAATTATTTTTTACTCAAACACTGCCCAGAGAAATAATTGTATTTACTCACCACTTTATTACATCCAGTCACATATTCCATTCGCACATCGTCAGCCCCCCCCCCCCCCCCCAATCAAGTAAAAAAAAATGTAAAAAGGTGCAGTGTAACAATTAACTATTCAACCATTAAAGTTATCATGGATGCCAATCTTGAACCCATCACCCATATTGTCTTGCAAACCGATACCACAAATTGAAACTAATGATTCTTCAATCTTACATCTTAAACAAGTGCAAGAGAAGCACAGGGGAGGGGCCATTATTTCACTTTACGCGTTTAAATTTTGTCACATTTTTTAGACATTATCATATTCTCACATACCTATTTGTAAAGCACGAAAACGCATTCAATGGCGTAACGAGTTCGGGAAGGTGGGGTATCGCCTTCAACAAAACTATAGCAACATTCCCACAGTGCAAGTCACACTGCCATCTACCGACATAACAAATAACCTGGCACACTAGCAAATGCAGGTAAATGAACTTCTCAAACTGAATTTTATCTTCACTCAACCGTAGTGGAGTTAAATTTATTTATCTTTTGTTGCACGATGCAATTTTTTTTTATTACAAATTACATCGTGCAACAAACGATAAATAAATTTAACCAATTTTTCATCAATTTAGTAAATTTTTGACATTTTTTCATACTTTTATTGGAGAGCTCAAATTTTCATATTTTTCACTCGCTGGCATCCCTGGAAGCAGCTCAACCTGTTTGTAAGCACAAAATGCTTACCACCACCAGTGATCAGGAATTGGTTTTGAAGATCAGCAATCAATCGTTAACTATATACATAGTTAACGATTTTTAAAAATTTTTTGCTAAGCAAGCTTAGATGAGGAGATATCGGTTCGGTAAATCGGATGTGAACAGCGATATTCTCCACACACGAATAGATAAAATGTAGTAAAAGAAAAAAATTGAAATTAGCGCAGACATTTGAAAAGAGCTTTGATGAAGTACCGTAAATCGTGTACAGTATTAAAAGCCCAGTTGAAGCTAAAGCCCACCCCCTAAAATGCTGTAAAGTCAAAATCATGAAATAATGGCGTTAAAACCCACCCCTCAAACTGTCGTTTTTCTAAGAAAAATTATCTAAAAGTTATTATGATGTGAATAAAGATAGTACTGCTTGGTATGTTTACTGGCCCCTTCTCCCTTCCTGTAGTAATAGTGGACTCTTCCTTTGGCACCTGCACAAGGCATCTCTTACCTAAGCCTCCTCCCTTCTTCACAGCAGTTAAAAGGATGTAAAACTTGGTCTTTCAGAGATCATTCAAAAGAATTTTCTGTAATAGATGTCCAGAAAGGTTAGAAAATAGATAATCTTGATTTAA
>JAHWFP010087207.1:0-12953 GCA_023313725.1 Lithobius niger
GGACATTTAAAAATGTTTCATGCTGAGTTGCTGCATGCCTGGAGTCAATGCAGTACGAATAGAATGTTCGCACCCATCTAATACATTGCAACATTTAAAGCATATTTTTAGCGAAGGTATCCCCCAAAAAGTACGAATCATCTTATTGTGCAATAGATGAAACAAATCAGTAAGAACTCTCATAGGTCCTTCGAATATCATCCCCTCAATTCAGATCCTTTAAAGAAGTTTCTCAATATTAAAACGTGTTGTAATGCTTACATATTGTGATTATTAAACTAAAAACTCAGCCTAATCACAGTATAATAATATAGATTAAAACAGGAGCTTTCTCCCAGTATTACTGGGCATTCACAATTGCCACATATTCAATCTGGCTCCTCCCACTGTCGCTAACCAACTACAAGCCATGTAGAGCATCCTTCCCAGCCGCCAAGTGTCTCACAGACACCAAAATTCTCTTAACATCTGGTGCAACAAGGTCAAACTTTACAAACCCACAAGCAACCAAATACATAAATATAGAAACAATTAATTATTCCCAACAAACTAAATAATTAATAAATAAATAAACTATATAACTTAAATAATTAATAAATAACAATACCTTACTGGTAAACTGAATTAACTAAACAAGGGCAAGTCATAAGTGCAAAATTACCCAAAAACCTAACAAATTAAGCCATTAACTAAATAACAAATTAACTAATAAATCTACACTTATAACCAATACAGAAAAACTATTATTATGAAACAAGTACAATGAATAATAAAATAAAGTAAAAGAAATATAATTAATAACCAATTAAATTATGAAATAATAACAATGAATAATAAAATAAAGCGAAGGAACAATAAATAATAAACCATTAAGACAAAACCCCCGAGCAGCATACACCACAAGAAAACAAGAAATTAACAACACACTAAAAAACAACTTACGTCCCCTCAGTGCCACACTTCGTTCCATCCACCCACTTTATGCAGTCCTCTGTAGCCCAATACCTTAATCCATATCCCTTCATACAGGAGCCTATACCATAACTCATACTCTTTATCTAATATGGCACTGTTTTCCCAATCTACTTCGTACTTGGTCCGTACAGCTTGTTTTGCCAAAGCACTTCTCATTGCCCTGAATGATAACCTTATCAAGCTTCTTCATTCGGCTCTGAAGTTTCATCCTGTCTCTCCCACATACACCTGGTCACATTGCTACACGACTAAACAACACTCCTTTGGCTTTTAGTGTTCGTTGATCCATTGCCTTTGCCAATTCACAGTTTGTGTGGTTATATTGTATATTATACTGCACCGGACACAATTTAGGTTGATTTCTGCAAGTTGAAAAAAAAATCCCAATTCAGCAGAAGTTGATAAAGAAATTCTGGCACGGAAAGCTGCATTTGATGAAAAAGAACCCTTGCTATCGTTGAGTTCGAGTTACTAGCTAAGTGATTTTCTGTGTATCGAGATAGTCACAACATGGCACCTATGTTAAATGTTATGAGCTATTCACGCACCAGTAACATGGGGGAGGGGAGATGAGGCTTAATAGCGCGTCGACAGCTTGGTCATTAGCGCCAACCTCAGTCACAGTGCAGTGGTCTGGGTCAGTAACATGGGCTATGAGAGGAATACAAGTACAAATTTAACCACATCTGAAGATTGGTGTGGGGAAACACTCACATTCGGTTTGTTGGCTTTTTATGCTCTGGGCTCAGTCCAAAATTGAGGTTTTTTCGTCTTCAGTCAGCATTCTGGACCTTATTGAATGGATAACTGTGAATTGCCACGTGCCAGCAAAAAATTCCTAAGACCAAAATGTGAAAATAAATTCACCATCCACAGGTGAAATATTGTCAACCTTCTTACTCGGGTTTGTTCCAAATTAGTAAAGGTATTATTATGAAAACGTTCACTTTTTTTTAGCATAAATAGGCCAAAAAACATGCGTGAGGAAGGCAATTATTTTTTAAATGGACCATTCATAAGAAAAAATGAGCAAACCTAAAAAAAAACTTGCCCATTTCAAAGCGATGTGTTCCAATTTTATTTCTTTTTCATTGATCCAAGGACCCTAGAAAACCTCATTGTTTAACCTTACGAACACTTTTCCTTCAATTTTGGGATCTTTGGTATTTTTTGGCGTTAAACCAGAGTCCTTAACAGCATTTTTATCGTCGAATATGATGACTGCTGCAATATCAAGACACATGCTAGTGTGTCGCCCGCCAAGATAAAACGATAACATCCAGATAATATGTATATATGAGCATGGCGACCACTAGATACGTTGTCTTTACAGCAAAGGTAGTTTGGCTGTTTACAGGCATGTGAGGATAAATAACTATGCGACAGAAAAGGCTGAATCTTGTTAAATCGGGAGACTTTGGTCGCCTGACAACATAAAAGTTACTGTTAGGCCCATAGCTTAACGTTTTCTTGTTTAGAAAACGACATGAATAACGTTGATATTTGCCTAATTAATACTAACTACTACTAACTACTAATACTAACTACTACAGGTAACGTTTTTTTGTATCACGAAAATAAATTCTTCCATGCGGTGAATAAAGCTGTTATTTAGCTCATTTTACAGGTATTGCTCTGGAGATGTGCCCTTTTCATATGGACCTTTCTAATTGGTCAAGTGGTTCAGGGGTCAGGGAACTCCAAACGTCCAAATTACATTGTTTACATTGTTTTAAACATTGTTATTATGCCACAATGCTAAACTGAACATTAAATAAACCGTTCGTCTTCATTACTAATAAGAAATGCTATCATATAAAAAAGGTGACTGCTGTCCTCAAAATGTAACGAAAGCCAAAAAAAAAAAAAGGAAATGGACCAGAAAACTAGATTGGTGTTTCATTCTCATTATTACTAAGAAAAACAAATGGATTTAATCAATTTGGACCAAAAACAGTTGATATACACCACAAAACAAAAATAGTTAAGGATTTCCGCCAAGCTTTTCGGCCGTGTGAAGGCATGATATCAAACGCCCAGCTCTTTCGTCAAGCTAATCCCACCTACTAAGATTTCAAACGTTAGCTAGATTTATATAGCAGTCGATGTCTGTCCAGGAAGTTTCTTTCGCATTTTTGCCAGTTCTTGGGAATTTTTACGGCAAATAATTTATTATTACCGTTAATTGAGCTTTCAAAAACTCGTATCCCGTGAAAGCATGGTATCTCCACAATCAAAACGTATAAATCGTTGAATTTCCAAAAGTATTTTCATTATAAAGTGCACGTATATCAAGATGGAAACCCACATAGGCTGGTGTTATTATTAAACAAGTAATGATGGAAATCTACTTCCGTTGCCTTCTTGATTGTGAAGATCTTTATTAGGACTCGTATATTTATAGCTTTTAATATCTTTTAATAGCTTTTTACTGAGATGACCTGACCACCTTCCAACTAACTTATCCTGGATCATTACTTGAACACCCTCGTTGCTGACCGAGCTATGCATTACTATATCTTGGATCCCACTGTGTGGACTATACTATGCAGAAGAAATAATGCTTTATTATGAGTGGAGATTTAGAAACATCAGAACAAATAATATTCAGACAAAGCAATCTAATACACTCACTAGCCTGTCTTAGTATCTAACCCACGTTTTTAGCGGTTGGAAGTTGTGATGTCACACGCCAAGTTTATCGCAATGACTAATAGGTCTAAGTTTCAAAGAAAAAGTAATGTAAAGATTTATACAACTGCTGAATATTTGTAGATGAGTACTCCAAATACTACTGCATAAGGCTGTTCCAATTCCGAGCTAAAAAGCCGATTCCACCCAAGCTATACATAATCGGTTATATTCAGCATATAGTTCGACTTAACTGAGCCAAGATGAGCCACTTACTGAGCTGAGCTGAGCATGCTTGAATTTCTGACCCAGCCAGATGTTCAACTAGGCTAACCGTCCCTCATTCCTGAAATCCCTACCATTATTTCTCTACGAAATAAGTAAAAAAGGAACCTTTATGCAGAGGTATTTTTTTTTCGTGTGGAGCGGAATTTGAATGTTCTTCTTTGGTGGTTGTTTGGTCGGCCCAGTTCACCTAGCTATTTTGAGTTCTTCGTCTCAGGTCAGCAGGAACAAAATTGCTCCGTACAGGCTTATTACTAAGCAACAATTTATTTCTTACTCCAAAACACGTTGGTTCCCTACTCCCGCATTTGTGTGAATATAATGATTGTGATGCGTAACATACCTAAGCAGATATATAAAATATTCAGTCATTGCCATGCTTAGATATATCAGCCAGAATTCCCGTATTTAAATTAGCAGTGAGTTGCGTTACTACCTTAGTCGTTGATATTGAATTTCAGGTACATGTAAAATTTAATTTTAATTCTGTCATTTTTACACCACTGGTAAGTTGGGCCTGATGATTCCTGACAAATTTATGATTCCCTCCAATGAATTAAGTGCTTATATTTCCCTCCGATTTTTCCGTGATTGGCAGCTAAATATTTTTTACAGCATTTATTCTCCAAACTCAGGAAAAATATTATGGAATACCACATATTTTTAAAGCAACCTTTCCTATTATTTTTTTGTTGATGCAGCTCCCCTTATACCAAGAGGTGTTCTCTAACACTTCAGATTGATACATTTGGACCACGCTGTTAATTCCATTTTTATCAGTAATATGTGAGAACTAGTTGTGCTCGCAGCCACTCCCCCCCCTCCACCTGCACCAATATATCCCTGCCCCACCCCCGCCGCAGCCTGTTGCACCTCCTTTCTGCACTCCGATAGTGTGGGTTGTGAATATATCTCTGCCTCCCTCCGGGGCCTCAGGTTTTTGGTCTTCGGTTTTAAATTTATCAAACCAAAGACCAAACATGTGAATGACTCCCACATATGCCCTCCCCCAAAATTACTTTCACCCCAATCCCCACATTCCTGCCCCAGACCGGGTACGCATACGTTTCCACCCATACATACTTGCCTGTTCCCCCTCCGTCGAAAACGTCTCCCTGTGACATTCTCCCTTTGGTGCAGCCACGGAAAAGTCACATGCGTGTGTTTGACTGAAGGCTAAAAAAAACCTATCACTGAGAAATTCAGCATTCAGGAAGCGAGTAATCCTCATGTTTAAGTTAATCTTTTGAAACAATTCACTTCAGCATTGCCCCCACACGGACTTGCATACCCCCTCCCTCCTCCCCCAAAAACGCTGCCCCGTGACATTACCCCTTTGGTGCAGCCCCGGAAAAGTCGCATGCGTGTGTTTGACTGATGGCTAAAAAAAGCCCTATCACTGAGACATCCAACATTCAGGAAGCAAGTAATCCTATGTTTAAGTTAATCCCTTGAAACAATTCACCTCGGTCCCACACATTGTGAAATTGTTGCAAGGAACGATTGTTGCTGCCCTCTAAAAAACAATTCAACTCCTTTCTGGAAGTGAGCTTTCAGAAAATAAATGCGCCTTTCCATCGTATCAGGCTGCCTATTAAGAACCTATCGTCGTGTGGTTTAAAGTTGTCTGGTTTAGTAGACATGGATTGTTTTTTTTAGCTCAAATGCCGACAGTGGCACGTTCCACGCGACTAAAACTTTATTGCTGCTTTGATGCTGTAATAATATGAAAGTGATCTGGGGGCAAACTGGGTAGCCGGTTCGAATCCGGGTCATGCCACTCCGACGAAACGTAAGTGCATAAACGTGGTTTACTGAACTACGTTATTTATACTGTATGATTTTCGCTGTTGGCTAATTTATAATTTTTCACAATAATACGCCAAAATATGATCCAAATAGCAGTGCGGCAGGTCTGGTAAGTGGCGCCATCTCTTCAAAAACTTTGGAAAAATTGTTATAACCCGAACTTCTAGTCCAAGCCCGTCAACAGATGACGACATGGCAGGTTTGGTAAGTGGTGCCATCTGTTCGAAGATGTTGGAAAAGTATCCCTACCAGAATTTGAAGGCGAATCTGGCAACAGATGGTGTGAGGCCGGTGCGCTCGAGTGCCTGCTCCGTGTCATATATGTAGTTATAAAGCTCAACTACGAATTACTGAAACAGTGATTTAAATAATAAAGAATCACTAAAATCCTTCCAAAATGGTGAATCAGCCATAGACTAACTCGATATGTTGATGTGTTTTTATTTACAAGGTTCATCGTTTTAATTATGCCCAAGGCCAAAAATGTATTGCACGAAAATTAAATTTTGCTCCATTGATGTATGTGGCTATTTACGCCTCACAGTAGGTTATTTCGTACTTTATACGGAATCACTATTATGACTTATGTAGACGTAAATTTAGTAACTAAAGTAGAACTTACACACAATGCAAACTTCAAATAAATTAATTTAATTCTGTTGGTCTAGTGATAGTAGATATATATGAAAATTCTACTTTTAATGATGCATCGCACTTTGTGTACTCGAACAAGTTGAACTTATACCACCTGTTCCAGAAAATTTTAAACAGACATATAATTCCGCTGGAGCAAACCTATTATTTGTACTGATACATTTTAGTTTGAACCGGGAATTTTAAATTACAATCACTTTTCTTGTGCGACATGTCTTTAGCTGTAAACTGGAAACCAAGTGGTTTTATTTTCGAAAAAGCTTTGAAGAGCATATCACAGCTGAGCGACAATGAAGACCAGCTGGCAGACAGGATGTGTACGGATTTTCATGGCTGGCAACAAGGGTCACAATTATGTTGTAAAACCCACTTTATGGTTCAAACCGATAAAGTACACGTGTCATTTACCAGCATAAAACTTTCGGCACTGCGAGGAAATACAACAGACTGGCTTGAGTTAACTTGTTACCATGCGCGCACAGCTCTTGTTTGTAGGCTTGTGGGTTTTCAGTAGCCACGTTTTGGGAAAAACTCCCATCGAAAGGGTGAGCCTGAATGTTGGTGGGAAAGGTTCAGGTTTAAATGTTAACCTCTTGGAAAATGTAGGCAAAACCGATTTTACACACTGCTTCAGCATTACGCTTCAACAATCAAACAGCAAAGGTGGCTTGAAACCAAAGGTTTCAACCATTGTAAAAGGCACAAAAGCATGGAATGTAAATGATAACCACGGAGATATCGAAACAAAGAATGACCATTTAATTTTGCATAATGGAGGAGTTTATCTTAAAGATTCTCCAATAATTGGGAAACCACAACATTGCTGTGTTGTTTGGACGAGTTCATCAAAATCATTCCGTGTATATTTTGATGGAATTGAAACCTTGCGTGGAACTGGTGCAATTGCTAACAAATTAACTGGTAATATAAAAAATAATTTGAAAAAAGAAGAGAACAATCTAAACGGCGAAATGAATGACGTCAAATTTTGGAATCGAGTTCTCACTGAAGAAGAAGGTAAGGAAACTCTTATGTGTAAATCTTCCTTAATAGAAGTACGTTGTGGGGTAAGTGGGAGCTTTTACCGAAATATTAGACGTAATTACTGTAAATTATATTACAAAGTAGTAGTACTATTACTATTATTAATTCTAAATACATATTATCTTAATATATTTTATTACTATAAGCAGAGAGAAATGTTATTAATAATGAAGACAAACGAAATATTCGAGAAATGTTATTGGTATTTTATTTTGTTTAAAGCCGCAAAAGAAGCCAATTTCAATAATAATCTTGTCCTTAATGGCATCTCTAGCACTCAGGAAGCATTTTCAGCCAACTATATCAATAGGTGAAATGCAGTTTCATTATTTGCCGTTTTAAATGTTTTAAGTGTTGGGCTATCGTCATTACTCTGTGATACAGTTTTTCCACAATTAGTCAAGTGTAAGATATTATTAGGCTGCAGGTTAGTAACTCAGCTGTAACTAGTTCTAATTTGGTACATTTTACCACATTAACTTTTTCAGTTTTTAAATGACTTTTCCATTTTTTACCCTGTAAATATTTCCTTATGTACGAATGGCCGGGCCTTTATTTAGCAATTTACTAATGTTCATTGTATTAGACTAGTAACTCAAGTAGATGAAACCGACGGCCCATTTTATAAAATAAAATTCTCATTTTATTTATTCAGCTATTCACTAAACACAGTTAAAAACCTGCAAAATAGGCAGTTATATTCCGTGAAATGAAAGGCTAGTAATGGTTTTAGGATGAATTTTGCAATAATAAGCCGGTATAAGTGATTCAATCCATACTTTTGGCAGTGTGATGTCCGAGGAGATGTAGAATTGTCTGAGGGGGCAAAGCCCCCACGGACGTTCTACATCTCCGAGGACGTCACTTACGAAAAGTGTGCATTAAATCGCTAACACCAGCCCATTTTTTTTTGTAAAACCATGCTATAACTTTCTGATTACCCTACCTTCATTTCGTGTAGCAGCGCTGAACGGAAATACCGTTGTTGGATGAAGAAAGTTCTCATTTCCTTGTTTTCCGAAACATTGAACAACGATCGAGCAACAATACTTTAACACTGTGCTTTGTTATGACATTCCAAGCCTCGTATTGTTACAATAAGTTCATTGCTGACTGTTGGGGTAACTTCTTACTTCCCTTGTTCGTGGCAGGAGAAATTTGTACCAAGCCAAAGTCTATTCCCCGAGCAATGATGCTTTAACAATACGCTTTGAATGGACATTACACGGAGGATATTGATAAAGTTTGGTTGTAGTCTAAAGGGGCTGAATCTCAGCAATTTGGAATCGACCAATAAAGCAGATGATAGAGCTGTTGCAGTTGTTAAAGAAGGTAATGTTGGAGGTTTAGAATGTAACACTGCTGGAACATCCAAAGTAGTGATCCAAAGTCGTATATTGCTTCATAAATATGGTTATACTTGTAAGAATTCTATAAGTGTGCGAAATAAGTGTGCAGAATAAGTATGCAGAATAAGTATACAGAGTAAGTATGCAACCATTGTTAAGCCATGCGAATGCGGGATTTATACAGCGTCGTTTTAACAATGGATGGGATGGAAGTAGGGTGATAACAATAAAAAGTCAGGTACAGAGATCAGAAGTATGCAGTTTGGTTGCAGGCAATAATGTTAATCTGGGCAATGAATAGAGCTTGATATACACCAGTATTACGAGTCAAACGTACGTTACCACAATGCTACTGGCTTTTCCAACTGTGAATATGTGTTAAACTACAAAATAGTTGAGTAGAATTTAAGGACAAGGTCTTTTGTTACTCCTTAACTTCACTTCCACGAACAAAGAAAGTGAGAAGTTACCCCATCAGTCAGCAATGAAATTATTGTTAACAATACGAGGCTTGAAACGTCAAATCAAGGCGTAGTGTTAACGTATTGTTGCTCGATTGTTGTTCGAAATTTCGGAAAACAAGAAAATGAGAACTTCTTCCTTTATCCGACAACGGTATTTACGAAATGAAGGTATGGTAAAAATAAATTGAGTGCTATAAACACAGCCTTGTCAGTTATAAAAAATTTTCCTTACTGGTGTTGATTCACTTGGTTATTGGTGCAACTTCATCGTTATTTTCATATACTCTTGTCTATGTATCATTTACACAAGGGAAAAACAGTGATTTGTATCTGTTACCGACATTAACCGTGCTCATTATCATTTTCATGAAGCTTCATAAAAATTGTATGAAAGTTAAACGTACAAATACTATAAAAACAATACAAAAGTGACAGATAAAGACTCATCTGTGTAATTTAAGATCAAAATAAACACTTAATAAACACTTTGAAAGCAAGATCACAAAGCAAGAACGATCGTAGAATTACTTCAAATCAAGAGTAGAAATGTTCCAGTATATAATTTTTCCTCACAGAATATTTTTCAGCAAATGAAATCACCTTCGTGAAAAAACCTTTAGTAATTTCCTTTTAATAATGCTGTAGGAATTAAGCGTTTATAAGGTCATCGGGTAAAGTATTAAACATATAACGGATTTAATGATGATGATGTCGATTACCATGTTCATTTATTACATGCAGAGAAGTGGTAGCTTACAGAATGTGATCATGGATAATTTATTTTAAAGAGTTTTTACGAAGAAATTTTGGTTAACCTGAACAATAATGTTCAATGTGACATAAAAAACTCATAAAGTGGAGTAATTTTTTTTAATATTCAGAACTTTGTAATGCTCAATTGTTTTTAAGTGTTAACAGTTGTTGAAAAATACACAACAATGTTTTAACATTGTGTTTGTTCGCGTTCATTGGCATTTTAATGAGGTTTCTTGAAACTACATTAATAATAATAACAATAATAGAGTATTAATATTAGTAATATACCAATAGTAATAGTAATAGTCTAACTGGGAAAAATCTCAGCAATTTGGAATCGACCAATAAAGCCTATGATACAGCTGTTGCAGTTGTTAAAAAAGGTAAAGTTGGAGGTTTAGAATGCAACTATTGGGTTATTATTGCATGTATTATTATCCATGTATTATTGCATATATGCAATATAATAATGCAATAATGCAATTAATGCAATTATTGGTAATTATTGAATGCAAATATTGGAGGTTTACTGCAATTAGTTACACTTCAATCCTCGAAGCTGTTGATGACAGCTTGTGTTTCATTTACATCCTATTCTTATAAAATTATTATTATTACTATTCAACATTTCACAGTGGGATTTGGTTTTCAACACTGTTGGTCAAATTTCCAATACAATTATAATAGTACATCAATATAATAGTAACGCAAGACTAAACATAATACTACACTAAAAATATAAATGTAAATATTTTAAATAAAAATAAAATTAAATTAATCCTGATTCATATAAATTATTGTTTGATTTAGTGTTTACCTATTATTTTTGTTTAGTTATTAGTTTTCGTTTTAAATTTCTTTTTATTTCTTTTAAACTGTACTTATTCTAACATGGATATCGGTAAATTATAAAAAATATTCGGTATTATACCAGTGTCTATTTTTCTTAATCTTTCTTCATTATGCGTAGTACAGTTATTATAAGCATTAGAATAATAATTCTTTATAGTTTTAACGTAATTTCCTAATTTAATCAATTTTACAATTTTGTTACAAAATCCATTATGTTTGAGTATGTATAATCCTCTGTCCTTATTCATTTTTGATAATGAATGTTTATTTGTACTGTTTTTTCTTTACTAATGTAAAGTTTATTTGCTTTGAGCCAGTTACTTAGTAAATTTAAAGTCATGTTGTAAATTGTTCATCATTTCTTCATAGTCGTCTGAAATGTCACTGGTATATATTAAAAAGACTTGCCGTCCTAATACTGAACCTTGTGATACTCCAAATATTGCGTAGTTTCGGTTACTGTATTTGACTTTTATCTGTACACTGGCATCCTGATAAATCATATTCCTGCTTAAGTAAGTCCTACTCCCGCATTTACGCTTAATCCTATTTTTTCACATTTCATTAATAAGATACCTTGATCAAGCATCTCAAATGCTTTGTGAAGGTCTAATAATATTACTCCTACATATTTTTCTTCATTTAGAGCTTGTGTAACAATATTATTTATTTCTATGATCAAGTCTGTTGTATCTTTGTTGTTTGTGTATCCTTACTGTGGTTTAGTTAAATTATTTATTTTGTGTAGAAATGTCCATATTTTATTTGCAAAAAACTTTTGTATTATTTTATCTATTTTATTTGGCTGTTATTTTTATCTTTGTTTTATTGCCATTTTTGTATTTTGTAAACTGGCATTATGACTTGTATTTTTAACAAATCAGGCCATAATTAATTTTCTATCATATATTAATTAATTAACCATTGCTTTAGCAGCATTTTCTTTGGTTTGTTTTATGTGTTATGTTTGTATTTTATCATGCCTGCTGATTTTGTATTTTTTAATTCATTTATTATATATTATTTCCATTTCAGTTGCTTGTTCAATGAACTAAGATTTCCTTGCTTCCTTTGTGTTTATTTTTGTTTGCCGTTTTGTGTCATTATTGAATTTTCCTTTTTTTTATAATTCTTATGTTCATCTTTAAAATTTGATTTTAGGCTTGGTAATTGGTCAGAAAATGTATTGTTAAATTCGTTAACTGTGTCTGTTATATTCTGTGCTTTGAATTTTTTCAATATACATTCATCAATATTTGCCTTTCTTTCTTTACCCATTACTTCAAAGACTACCTCCAACTTTTTTTAAATTTTATTTAATATTAATTATAACAATAGTATGAGGTTTAAACACGTGTCAAATGACAATGGATACAGCAGGGCTAGTCGCGATTTCCACTGATCTTGGCATAAATATTAAGCGATAGAAAATTGAACGTAATTCTGGTCTTTTATGTGGAAGGTTTCTGGTCAACTCGTCAAACGTTGATGGAAAGCAACATAACGAAAGCAACCTAACCTGACCTAACCTCGCCTAACTGAAAACACATCTGCAGGAGAGAGTTCCACTGTGTGACAACCCAGGCTAAAGAAAAAATTCTGCAGGTCTAAAACCTGTTTGCTGGTTTAACAAGTTTATAGATATTGGATGGAGTTTGGGTAATCGTTGAAAACTCGAAAAAGATATCAAAATCACTTAGAAATCAAAATTTCTTAGGAAGCAAGTCCAAAGAATAAGATTATCGATTACACCACGTAATTCAAGAGTCTAGGGGGGATTGATGCTTAATGGCGCGTCGACAGCTAGGTGTTTAGCACCAACTGCAGCCACAGAGCAGTTCTCCAAAAGTCTAGCTATAGGTAATGCAGACGGGTAATCTTTAAAAGATTTTTGAGGCCCATAAAGGAATTGGTAAAACTAAGTTTGGTAGACTCCACATTTTCAATATCCCTCAAAAGATTAGGAAACCAATCCTGGCATGCCCATTAAAGTAGTGGTCGGACGTAAACTTTAAAATTACATTTCAAAATACAAGAGTCACCCAAAGCAAAAAACACATCTAACAATAGACAAGTAATTAAGAGTATTGTTTACAATGCAATTGCAATGCGTTGTTTGTTTAAATGAGGAAAA
>JAHWFP010087210.1:0-19461 GCA_023313725.1 Lithobius niger
AGAAGAGGACCAGGGAGTGACGACACCCATGTTTCCCATGCTGCCCGAGAAAGCAAAATTCCCACAGTGACCCACTCTCCCCTCAACCAAACTCTACAAACACAAGCATCAATCCCACGACAGGGGGCGGAGGGGAGGGTGCACATAGGAACCCAATACCGAACATAAACCCTGACCCCCGACCGATCAGGGCCCGCCACACCCACAAACCCATTCAAAACAGGGACAACATTGGGTGGGAGCCTTGTTTCCACCAAGCTCAAAATTTCAACTTTAGAACCTAAAATTTCAACATCTTCACCCTTATTAGCCACTCCCCTCGCATTCCATACACATAGGGTGAAAAAGACAGAGTGAAACACACAACACTACAGAGGTACAGTACAATTACTTGAAGTTGTTCACTGTCCCCCTCCACACGAAGAACTACATTTTCACTAGCATTAGAGCCACTGCTGTGCCTCGCATCACTGGCCTCACTATCTGACCCACACAAACCTATATCACCATGTGACACCGTCATCTCAATCTCTACTTCATTTGCCCAACTGATTTCCGAGCCAGGGTCTACTACAGCTATGGAGCTGTTTAGTACTACGCCCGAAACCAAATCCGAAGCACTGACAGCACACTCTACACACACATTGGTATTTCCACCGTGTACACACACTTTTGGGCTCGCTATTGCGGAAGGCACGCACTCATTTGACACCGGACCCGGCACCTCACTCACAGTAGATATCACACTATCATCAGCCATCTGTTGGTCAGAGAGATCCTCCTTTTCACCCAAGGGCAAAAAACGGTTATTGTCCACTGCAACCAGTTTGTCAACAGGTGGGGAGCTCGCAAGCGCAGACCGCAAGACCGACGCTTTCCGCCGACGCGAACGCTGCTGTGTCGACCACTCAGATGGAGTAGATACAGCAATGGGGGCCTTGGCTGGAGGTCCAACGGCCCCAGACTCCTCATCAGCTGCTGGAGCAACACAAACAGTATCGTACACCTCGGGGAGAGGGGGGGGGGCAAATGTACACAAGGTGCCTCACGTGGTACTAAGCTACGGCACACCTTACAAAACGTTTAACTGCACAGATGCCTCACGTGACCTCTTTTGAAACAATTTAAACACCGGGGAGGCCTATCAGCTATGACCAGTAAACCGGCAATCCCTAAGATGCCGACAGCATCAGGCACGTCATCTAAAACGACTGAATCCGTGAGTATCAATACACCGCACCTAACTCCCGTACGACAATGATGGAGCCCCTCAATAAGGTAACGTTCATGGAATAAACCCACTACTTCCCTGTAGGACGAGAGAGCCCTCACTATGTCAGAGTCTGGAACATCTAGTGGCAGCCAATGCAACTTGAACTGAAGCGCTCGATCATGTAAGTTGTAAGTCGCTGCTCGATGACCGCCAATCAGTAAGTTACCTGTTTTCTTCACAATGCACTTGGCCTCTCTATCAACAAACGACACCTGAAAGGCATTATTTGCTTGCAGCCTACCAATGCCACTGACGCAGCGCAAGTCGACGAGTTCGGCCAAAGTATCTCTGAGGTCCTCCACCAAATACGGACGTCCTGCCTGGTCTGCCAGAATGACCAGAGAAAGGTCCATGGAGATATTGGAGAGGCAGCCCCTGTAAAGCATCTTTAGCCACGTCAGGTCACGTGGTGCCTCTTGATCAACACCATATGAGCCTCTCAATAAATCTTCCTCTGAAACACCTACAGCAGCACTGTCCTTTGGGGCCAAAGCCTCCCCATAGGATGCCTTTGGAGAAGGCCCGATTGCCCCACGACGATAAATACCGTCAGTCACTGTTCCTTTTAATACTGCAAACTGAGCCTGCTGACTGTCCGCTTCGTTTGCAACACTGGTCACCCCTGAATTATTAGCATTGTTTGGCTCTTCATTGTTTACATCCTGAGTCAATAGTCAGGGGCTCATGGCCTTGTCGGGCAGATGACCGGGTGCGGTTAACGCTCGCTAATACCCTTTGACCCTTATACTCAATAGTCCCAACTCTAAATCTTCCTCAGCTTCCCTTGCAACTACACCATACAAATTCCAGTCCAACTCGTCGAGACCCAAGCTTTCTGCTATCTTCCACACTTCACGGTACTTTCCCACTGATACAACTCCACTGGTGATCTCCCTCTGAGTCAGGAGTCCCGACTGATATAACCATGTTTATTACAAATCAAATTTACAAGAGAGCATTACAACAAGTGCAAAAGAATCAAAGAACCTTAAAAAAACCAACAAACAAAGGCAACACAACGAAGACAGAATGAATGAATGAATTTGTTTATTCGGGAGCCTCCGTCCAAAGCCACATACCCCCACACAAAAGTAGTGCAACATTAAAGCAACTACTCAGACTACATGGAAACTAATCATTCAGACACCAAGACAGATCAAGTACGGGGAAGGACAGAAAGTGGAAGAGAGGGGGAACATGGAACCGTGGACACAGCGAGTCACACACGAACACCCGTTTCCTTGACAAAGCTGACGATAGCATTTATCCTGGCTCTCATGCGCACTGTCGACTGGAAAAAGAGAAGGCCTTCTAGACTTCGGTTTGGATGTAGGAAGTCATCCAAGACCCGCCGGTGGCGATCAGAGGCAATGCACTCTAGAAGAAAGTGCTCTGGAGTCTGCGGAAGACCACAATCTGGACACGCCGCAGATACCAACCACTCCACCCTGTGACGGTGTGCTGCTAACAAAGAATCCCCAGTGCAAAGGCGGGAAAGCACCCTGTATGTCATCTAGGGGAGATGACAAAGAGCAATACGGCTGAAGTGCATACAGAGCACGCCCAGTGATAGCAGCTATCTTCCAAATTCGACATTCGACCACGCACAAAGCAAAGGCCGTCTAGCCACAGGATGAGAAACAGGCACAATCGATTCTGCTATCGACTCAGCAGCCACTCTGGAGAGATCATCTGCTTGTTCATTACCGGAACACCCCCCATGCCCTTTAACCCACCGGAATCACATAACACCCCGCTGGAGCGCTGCATGGATATTCAAGCTAACCTCAAAGATGATCAGATCTCCAAAATCAGGCCGCTCAATGGCCCGTCGCAAAGCTGTAATAGCACTTCGCGAGTCCGACCACACTGTGAAAGATTGCAGCTGGATATCCAATGTCACATCTAGTGCCACAGAAATGGCACACATTTCACACATGGTGCTAGATGCAACAGACCCGAGCTTCCTACCGCAAAACAATTTCATGGAGAGAACAACCACTCCTACACCTCCCCACCACATGTCGCGATCGAAGGAGGCATCACAAAATACATCGCATTCCACGTCCTGCTCCATGAAAACATCAGCTAATGCAGGTGCCCACACCCACGGAAAGAAAGGCGCCAGACACGCAACCTTCAACGGAGCAACAAAGGACACTAGCTGGAGAGATGCAGCAACCGCTCCCAGTGGGCCGAGCAAAACGAGAACTGCCTGTGGGAGGGTACAATAGTCCACAACTATTTTGCCCACACAGTCATCCACTCCGCGGCTGATATTTCGCATCCCAAAGGTGCAGAGAAGCTCAGTGGCACGAATATGAAGAGGTGGGTCTCCTGCCTCCACCCACAACGATTGTACTGGTGTCGTAACTAAACAGCCTATGACGAGACGCAGACACTCATTCACCGCTGCTTGAAGAGAAGAGATGTGCCTGCGCTCTTGGCAAAGAAAGGGTAGGTGATAATCTAAAACAGCCCTTATAATGGTCCGAAATACAGCACGTAGAGGACCACGTCGTACACCCTGCATCCACGAGAGCCGCTTTAGCACTGCAGACCGTGACCTTATTCTCTCACGAAGAGATGACACATGAAGATTCCAGGTCAAACCCTCGTCAAGCCACACACCCAAATAACTGACAGACGCAACCTGCAGCAAAACAGTGCCACCAACGGTGACAGACAGCGGACACACCCGCCTGACACGTGACGTACTGAAAACCACCAATTCAGTCTTTGCCGGAGCGAGGAGCAGTCCTCGGACCGAGAGAAGCTCGGAGACACGAGCAACTGCAGCTTCACAACACCGACAGCAAACTTCAGAATCACTGCCAACAAACCACAAAGCAACATCATCTGCATAGTATACAATGTTGTTCGAAGCACCAATCTCAACCAGAATGTTATTGATCGCAATGCCAAATAGTAGCGGACTTAGACAACTCCCTTGCGGGAGGCCTCTATCCGAGTTCGCCACTACTGACCAGAAGCCACCAACCCTAATGGCAAATTGTCGCACTCCCGAGAGAGCACAGATTGCTCCAACAAGATTGAGGCCGGCTCCCATTGCCACAAGACTACGCCTAACACACTGAACATTAACGGTGTCGTAGGCAGCCTTTATGTCCAAAAACACAGATACCACAGACAAACTGCGAGACCAGGATTCATAGATGCCCGACAGCAAAAACATCACGGCATTTTGTGCATTATACCCCGCCCTATAGCCAAACTGAGTCGGTGCTAAGCAGCGGTAATACTCTAGGTGATATTCAAGCCGTTTGACCAACATTCTCTTGTACACCTTTCGGAGATTGGAAAGTAGGGAGACCGGCCTATAATTCGCTACAAGAGACCTCGGAGACCCTGACTTATGTAGTGGGACCACAATGGTAAACAACCAAGACTCAGGAACAACACCACCCTGGAAGATGGTACGGAATAGGGCTACACAGGTATCGACAGATGTAGAGTCAAGGCGGTGTAAACAGCCGTAGGACACGCCAATACAAAACCAACAAACAGGTGTTTTTGACCCAACAAAGACAGTTTTGAAATTCGTTACTGGGCACGACACATAGACGAAAGCAAAATTCCCGACAAATGTGCACACAGTTGACGAAAACACTCAAAGCACACTGATGCATTCGTCGAGGGAGGCACTGGCAGGAATGGTGTTCAGGATCGAAGCGGCGTTCCCCCGCTGAACAGCCACCCCAAAATGCTGGAGAAGGAACACGGTCAACCTTTTCTCTCCAGTGGCCCTGGAAATCCTGCGATCGATGTCGTGGATCAGGGCCAGGCCGTCCCGACCAAAGGACCCCAAAGTCTCAACAGCCACCGGGCAAAAGAAATGCCAATTGACCAGGTATTCATACTTGCCTTTTCTTCCTTGCTTCGGCAGCTGAGGCGGCGCTCAAAGGCTCCAAGCCTGACTAAGGTAAGACGGTGGCAAGATGTCGGTGCAGGTGAAATCCCATACAAACTGACGACCGCCTGCCCATGGGATCAAAGAGATACTGTCCGGACGCTTACCATTCTCCCGGTCGAGGCCAACAAGTTCCAGCTGGGCAGGGATTCCAGTAGACACGAGGGCACGCTTGATGAGGTCGTTGACTGCAGTGTGGCGAGTCCAGCAACCTGCACTTTTCATGTAGCTCAAACCATGAGTGCCAGAAGAGTCAACAACTGCCCCGCACGGACATACGTGGGGTTGGCAAACATGGCAACCCAAGCAAAGGGCAACAGCAATTCGGAAGGCACCGTCGTCAAGAAGAGTGCCAAGATGGGGTGATGGAAGGGCCTGGAGCCAAGCACCTGATTCCTGAGACCCCAATGAGACGGGCCCGCTGATGGAGTATCGTATGCAATTTCTCGACGCCCGGACGATCCCACTCACGTTGACTGGCTTTAGCGATACCGGTAGAAGGGGTAGTTTCAGTCAGCTCGGACCAGGCAGTGATTCCCTCATGGAAGACAGAGTCGGACCCGTTCCTGCAGAAGTCGGGCAGAATGTCATCGACAAGCTTTGACACGGAGCACGAAGAGGAAAGCAGGCAGGGACAGATCCGACGTACGACTAACACCCAGACCACCACTAGACACGGGTAAAGAACACTGGTCCTTAGACACTGGTCGCCATCCATAGCCATCCATAGCCTTCTCTGGTCCATCACTGGTCCATACCCATCTCTAACAACGCCAACCTTACTAGCCGCGCCATTTTTGGCTGTAATTGACTTACTCCTAGTTGGGATATTGCCACCAGACCATTGTTACTGGACGTTCCCGAAATGTTCGAGGTTGCACGAAAAGAATTTGGTTAACAATCATTGACGTCATGTATTGTTGTGTGATTGTTGCTAATTGTTGCAAATTGTAATTTTTCGTTAATTTGGGGGCATATAGGACCTACATTTGCATTCAAGAATACGCCTAACAGAAAGTCGGAGAAGTTTCCTTTCTTCCAAACAGTTTCTCAAATTTTTGGCGCCACTATTTCAAGAGGAGTAGATGGACGCACAAAATAAATAAACACACTGAACGATTTTAATGATGTTGGATATATTCCTGGTGAAAGGTTAGTCCACAATTGTTGCGCCACGTTAGGCGCCACGTTGTCCAGTAGTGTTGTCAGTGGGGTTACGGCTGGCAATCAGAATAGCCGTAATTCAAGAATGATGCACGTGCAGCTCACTGATGGGACCACTGTTGGAGTTGCATTTTGGATATTTAAAATTCAAACTGCCATTTTGGCCGTACATTTGAATGAAATTACGTAAAGGTACGAAAAGTTTAATGCTAAATGCTAAATTAAACCTACGTAAATAAACTATATTGATAACAGAAAAGGGTGTTAGAAATATTTCTACGTTTGCATTTGTAAAACATCGACATTCGATCAGTATGCCATAAGCTGGTGCTCTACGCAGCAGTCTATCGTAATTGTGGTCAACACGCATAACTTCTGGGGTATGATTTCGTGCTGCGTGTAGGCCTGATTTGCGAGATGACGCCGAATGAGCTAGCGACTCGGCTAGTACTAACTAATAACCTGGCACGAAACAATAATGAAACAGTAATAACAACAACAATGAACTAGCGCTTATCTTGATGCTGTTGTGCACCTAGGGTCTTCAAAATGAAGACCTTGGGTCTTCCTGCCCTTCCTGTCATCACACCAGCGGCATGTGCGCTCCCTACAAGTGGTGGTGAATGTTTGTCTCCGCTTGGTAACGGGCTGTCTAGTCTTTACTCCTGTTCCAGCCCTCTGGGTTGAAAGCTGTGAGCCTTCACTTCACATTCGGGCTGCTGAGCTGCTTTTGGTTTTGTGCGTGCGCAATGTTAGTCGTGGCAAGTACGACCCAGTTGGTCATATAGTTGGCGATTATTGCACCCTTGGGCCTGTGGCTCGTGCCACGTTGGGGTCTCTTGGTTACGGGGCGTCTCTCATCCGTCGTTTATCTTTTTGCCGCCCTATGGATGTGGCTATTGCTCGTCCTTTTTGTCCTTGGGTATGATGTCCGGCTCTGGTGTCTGTGTTCGGTGTGCAGCGGTTAGGTGGTGCTGAGTTCTGCGAGGTGTTCTGCGACGCGTCTTTTCGTCGTGACACCTGGGATGGTGGTGTATGGGTAGTTGTCCCGTCCTTGAAGGTTTTTCGAAGTTTCAGGCTGGATGCAGTGCCCTCCAGCACTGTTTGCGAACTTTGCACGATTTCTGTAGCACTGGATATCGCTTTGGATCTTGCTCTCCCTAATTTTATTATCTATACACTGACTCAGAGCCAGCAATTGAGACTGTCCGGCGAGCTGTGGCTGCTCTTGACATACGAGACCCGGTTGTATACTCCATATGTAGGAAGTTGTGGGCAGCGCGACATCGTGGCCAGGTGTTTTTGCGTTGGGTTCGCAGCCATGCAGACTTGCATGGGAATGTTCTTGCGGATGGCCTGGCGAAGGCGGGAGCATTTGATAGTGATGTAGGCTCTCTCTTGTCTGTCCGGTCGAGGCGCCCAGTGCTCACTGGGTGGTGCATGGACCTGTGGACCACTGAGTGGCGCGCGTCAACGACGGGACGCGATCTCTTCCGCATTCATCCTGTTTGCAGTCGTTCAACGGTCCTTGATAGATTCCCGGTGCCGACTGCTAGGGCTCTCTCGCGTTTGCGCACTGGGCACTCCCTTCTCGAGGCTCATCGTCATCGGATGGGCTGGTCGGACTCTCCTTTGTGTCCGGTGTGTCGGGTGGATCTCACACCGGAACATTTTCTGCTCCACTGTACGGTTTTCCGTGTTCAGCGAGTGGGTCTGGCTCGATACTTCCGTGCCGGTTAATCTGTGGATGGTCTTCTGTCCCTGAATGATGGTCGCACGTCTACAGGCAGGCTGTCGGCTGTAGCTCGTTTCGTTCAGGATACTGGGGTTCGTTTGTAGTATGGGTCTCGCGCTGTCACCTTTTCACCTTCCTCCATTTCCCTCTCCTTGCACCAAGCCCGGGGTCTGTGTGTTCTGATCTGTGTTCTGGTGGTTTCTTACTTTTGTTGCCCCCGGGGTGCTTCTCTATGTTCAATAGTTTTCTCTGTGTCCTATTTTCTGTTTCCTATTTTCTCTGTACTTATATGTAGTTAGTCGCAGAATGCGTGGTCCAGGACTCAGGGTCGGACTGGGTAGGAAAGGGCGCCTGTGCCATCTGAGGGGTTGAAGGGGCGCCAGACTTGTTTTGTCAGACACCTGTTTTGCGGGAACAATTTAAATTATTTGTTTTTTTTTTTGGGGGGGGGGGGGGGGAGGGGGTCAACACCTCCTCGTAATTGTTGGTGAACAATTTTAAATGGTGGAATAAAACCAAAAACTCAATGGATGTAGCGCTTATTTTTATATTTTTATTTCTTCCCCATCCCTCTCCCTCTTCCTGTAACATTGTAACAAGGTGTGCATCTTGACAAGATGCCCTCCCCAGCCCCATCAGGGATAAAAGCTGCAACTTCGGACAATTTTATATCAAAAAAAATTTCCAAATTTAAAGTGGCACTATCACCGATTGAAAGTCAACAAAATCCGGAAATATCTAGCGCTATCCAGTGCTATGAAGCATTTGCTTGAAATTGCATAAACAAAGGAATGCACGACGGCATTTATTTTAACGAAACAAACAAGCCACGAGCCTCCTTAATTATGAGTGAAGATGTGATACTTCATCGTGCACCTGAGAACAAGCAGTAAATGTTAACAATACCACTGCCGCTAGATGGCGCCAGTATTTTCGTACGATTTTCAATTGGTCATAGTGCCACTTTTAAACAAAAAGATATGAATAAACTAAAAAAAATGTCAGTTGTATTTTGCTTTCATTATTTTATTCACTAAGCAATTATAACGCCCATTAGCAGTTTAACAAATATTTTATCCCCCCCCCCTTCCCCTCGTAATAACAATTCAATTCGTAACGCCGCCATGACCCCCACCCCATCCTTTCCTACAATGTTACATGCTTTTACTGTTACTCCCTTTCAATATTGTAATCTTGCACATTGTCTTTAAATCTGAAGTAAAATCGGTGTTAACATTTTTTATTTTTTTTGGTAAAATACTATTTACTTTCTGTACATAATAATACAGCACGATTTCTATTATTTTTTACCTTGCATGTTTGCCACACTGTATTTTTGTTTTGTAAATATTATCAAGGGTAATATGGATACCCTTGATATTATTTATTGCCTCCTTGTTCCTTGTATATGCACTTGGGCCCTATTTCGTCCCTCCTTATCCCACTCATTAGCAGATTGGACCCCACTTTACAGGCGGATACAGCATGGCAACGCTTTGCAACCGCATTTTTAAAAGAATCGTCGCTCAGAAAAATGAATTTGGTCTTGCAGTGTAGCAGAGTTTAGAAAAGCATTGTAATAATTTGAAAAGCAAAACTAGTGAGGAAATATTTAGTACGCCTAATAAAGTGCGTTCCCTGTTCGTCCGAGTTCCTGTGTTGATTGGCTGATAAGGGGCGCAAGAAGTACGCAATATTGCTGAAAACGTTGCAAGTGTAATTTTCTTTTTTTTTTGGCGAACGTAATTAAAAACTGTCAGTAGACCTGCATACCTTTACAACGCTTTTATTTTATTCTATTATGCAAGAAACGTACAGTAATTATTTTTTTTTCACCCTTTTCAATTGGAAACATTATCGGTTTTAAACAAAAAGGACGAGCTCGAAAAGTGATTAACAAATTATCGGTTTTCGTGTAACCGACAGTAATAAAAACGGTTACTATCGGTAACCGGTTTCTTTAAAAACTGTCACTTGCCACCACTAAAAACTAACGTAACTGCATTAGTGTCACGTTCGTGAACCAAAAAAAAAAGCCACGCATTTGTATCTCTACTGAATGCTGTACAGTGTACAGCCGGCACCACAGCTTGTTTCTAATCGAGTTATTTGACCTAAATTGAAGTTTAGCTTACCTTGCTAGTCACCTGTTCCAGATGCGTTCCTGGTCTAGGCCTCAGCTGGTGTAAAATAGAAGCGGAGTTCCTCCCGCCCCCCCCCCCCCCCCCCCACCGCAGTTTGTCAATTCTGCAAACCTTTTTTGCCGTTTATTTTCGGCACCACTTTTCTTCTTCTTGGTCCTAGCTACGGGAGCCATTCTAACTAAATGAAAGGTGCGTCTCGTCTGATAACTATGATCGAACAGGTCATATGATTTCCTTCTTCCGGATGCTTCTTTCTCAACCTACCTAGTGGCGAGTGTATTAGGGAGCGTTTCTCATCCATCAAGGAAGTTGGGGTTAACTTAAGACTGGTGAAGACGCCAAGGGGAAAGGAAGGGTGGATTGAGAGGAGGGCTTTGTGACTGAAAGGAATAGTCACATCCAGAAAGTCAACCCACAATACAACAATAATCTTTCTTAAAAATATTATCAAAGGGGCGCCAGACCAAAGGGCGCCTGTGCCCATGGCACAATGGCACTATGGCCAGTCCGAGCCTGCCAGGACCAATTTTCTGCGTAATAAATCAGTCAATCAATCTTCCAAATGAAAGGCTTGCAATGTAATATGTTTTTCTATACATTAAACAAAAGCTAATACGTATACGGCAAACAATGCTCTGGCAATTCCTTTAACAAATTAAATTAACTTTCCAACGATAGGTTATACTACAAGATTGATCAATTAGTTCCGGAGTTACACGAGATTTAGTATATCGTATGATGGCCAGGGTGTCTTAGTGCACGCTGTTAGAGACAAAAAATGCCAAAACATTTCAGTTCCGGCAACAAGCCGCATATTGCACAGAGAAGCTGTACACACATTGTAGTTTCCAAATCCACCGGGAGACATTCCCGGAAGTGACAACCTAATCCGTGATGACGACATCAAAATGGCCACCATGCGACGTACTAAAATGTTATGTGCGAAAATAATCGATCAATCCTAACGTTCGACCTATTGTTGGTAAGATATTGTGGGAATTGTTTCGTTGGTATTTGGTGTAGTTTTAGGGGCAGATAATCTGTATGGTTAACGCTCCGCATTAAATCAAATCAAATCAATTAATTTGCTAAAAGAAATACCGGAACAATGTACGCCGTAAATCTATTAGTTTCTGTGTAATTTGAAGGAAAAGACATTAAGACGTCCTTTGGCCATCATACGATATACTAAATCTCGTGTAACTCCGGAACTAATTGATCAATCTTGTAATATAACCTATCGTTGGAAAGATAATTTAATTTGTTAAAGGAATCGCCAGAGCATTGTTTGCCGTAAACGTTTTAGTTTTTGTTTAATATATAGAAAAACATATCGTATCAAAAACCAAAACTGGTAAAAGGGGCCGCCAAGTTCCGAATGGTTCGGCCCTTCAAAGGAGTGATATCAACACACCAAAACATTCGCCAAGTTAATCGCACCGCTTAATAGTTTGAAGGTTAAATGAAAACTAGGACATTGCTACTTTTGGTAGCAATGTTCCAATTTTCATTTAACGTCCAAAGTATTAGTACGTGCGATTAAGTTGGCGAATGTTTTGGTGTGTTTTGGTTTGGTTTTAATTATGTTGTAATTTCTTTCATTTTTTTAGTTTTGGTGTGTTGATATCACTCCTTTGAAGGGCCGAACCACTCTCAACTTGGTGGCCTGTTCACCAGTTTTTGGCTTTGTTATCTTGCTTTGTTTTTAAAGTTGATTTATTTTTCGTGAATTGGACGTGAATACAATTTCTTTGCCAACGTTGTTTAGATTTATCGTGGTACACTAGTGTGTGGCTAAGCACGCACGTCAGTATACACGTTGTCATTGTCCGAACTTTAGGTGTCCAATGAGAGACGATGGTTATAACAATATTTTCGTACTTACGCGCCATCCCACGCCATCCTCGTTACACCCCTAGGTTCCAAACCATAAAAGGTACTCATTTTGTATCGTACTGCAGCCATTCGTCCAATTTCATAGCTGGAAGCCTTCCCGTTATCTCGGTATCGATGAATAATCACCCTATGGAAATTAACATTGGGATGAGCGGACTAGAATTAGCTAGTTATTAGCTAGCTAGCTAGTTACACATTTTCAACGTTATTGAGGGTCAGATTTTGCATTGAAAGCAGCTTAGCTGGCATTCCTACACGAGTTAATTTTTGTCAGGTGGGTCATTGCTCTTGATTTCAACACAATTTAAGCTTTTGTACCGCATTATTATTCTTCCCCAAGTTCCTGAAATGTACCAAACTATGCTTCAAGATATAAGACACTGACGCTATGGCGCCGCGCTACAATGGTTTACAACCGGGACAATTGAATTGATGTGATGTTTGTCGTGATGATTGTTGCCTTACTTGGCACGACACACTAGCGTGTGTCTAAATTACAGCGTCATAAAAATGACCGCCATGCGATATAATAATCTGTAGTATCTGCGGAACGAATATATTAATATTATCCTGCGACCTATTGTTGGAAATATAATTTAATTCGCCAAAAGAACTGCAAGGACAATGTATGCAGTAAGTCTCTTTTGTTTAATTTGAAGGAAAACATGATATACAAATAATTATCGCTACTTTATATGTGTAATTAAAGTTGGTTTTATTCTGCGTTTTGTTATCTACATACAGGGTGGGGCAGAAAGGACGGAACACCCCAGGCAATTCCAGCTGATTGATACTATAGCAGTGAAACCTTGCATGGTATGAAGGTGAACAGGGGCCCCACGAATCATGTATTTGTCACTGACCTTGACATAGTCTTTCAAGGTCATCGAACATCTAACTTTTAAACCATGCTTTGTAGAACCTAAGTTTAAATTTGAAACTTGTAGACATTGGCAAGGCATGGGAAAACATGGGAAACATGCAAAACATGGGACAAAATCGGATCATTCGTTTACGAGTTATGGGTATTACAAGCATTATGCTGTTGTGCAGCTTGAGTGGCTTCCCTGCCAAACAGTTTGAGAAAAACGTAAAGTGGTCGTCAATAACGGGTAACGTCTTCTAGGGGAAGAGTAAACAAACAGCGCTACCTTGCCAACGACTCCACACATTACATTAGCCGAAGAAGGGGTCATTCTTTTGAACGCCAAGGTCAACAATTGAAAGGGCATACGGTGATAGCTTGTGTGTGGCTTCTCAACGACTTTTAATAGGCTACTTTCATTCACACTGCTTTTCTGTGAAGCCATCCTCGAATTAAAGCCGGACTAGTTTTTTCTGACCAGCATTGCAACATGTAACTAACTGAGGATAAGCAGAGAAGCCAACGGGCAGCAGTTTCGTATGTTGCTTTACGATCAGTTGATAAATTGAACAAAAGTCTTAACAAAAATACAAAAGTACCACGCAATAAACCAAAAGATAAAACTGTTGAACAAAATTACATTCATGCAAAACTTTGGCATGTGGCGTTTTAGGGATAAAATCGCCTAAAACAAGCAACCTTTATCGAATGGAGGAGAGGGGTTGTAGGAATTTGTGACCTCATTGTCGAGGGTGGGTTGCAGAAGCTGTGACACAATGTGACAGGGGGAGGGTGGTGGTTAGACAGGCAAAGTTCGTGTGACACCATTTATGGACAGCCCATAACTGTACTACAGTACATAGTCGTTAGGTAACCTTGAACAATTCCTTCAATGTCATTTATTTGCAAATTTGAGAACTAAGCACTGCAGACCTACAGAATGAATTTGGAATTTACTACATACAGTACAGTAGACCATGATGATCTATGACGATAAATAAACAACTGAATTCGGACCATAAGCATGTTAAGTATGTGAAGACATTTGTATGCAAATTGCGATTGGTTCAATACATACATTCACGTAGTTCCAAGTGAACAGGAAAGGTCTACCTCAGGAGGGAGCCCAACTGCTTAACACAGACTAGCAACCCCCACCATGCCTGCATACACAAATGAACAGTATCTTGAAATTCTACTGTTGTATAGGGAATGTCAGCGGAATGCAAGAGCTGCCGTACGGATGTATGGTCAAAGGCATCCTGGTCTGGTACAGCCATCCATAAACACAATCCTCCGTACTGTTCGGAGAGTTCAGCAAACAGGATCAGTCCAGCCTACGCATCCACCTGGCCGACGACGGGAGGCCACCAATGAAGCCAATTCGGCTGCAGTAATAGCTTACGTCCAACTACACCCACATGGGTCTGGTTCGAAATCCCGACAGTCGAAATCCCGACACCAAAATCCCGACAGGTCAAAATCCCGACGGTTCAAAATCCCGACAGGTCAAAATCCCGACGGATCAAAATCCTGACAGTCAAAATCCCGACAGGTCAAAATCTCGACAGATCGTAAAACATACAAAACACTCTTTTCCATTTGTTGAAACATTTGTTTAATATTTATTTTACTTTTAGTTAAAAATATGCTTTAGCTAAAAAAAAAAACACAAATAATAGATATATAAAAAAAATTCTTTTTACATCATTGGCTAAACACGCTAATAAGAAGGCTAAAAATACACATCAAAAAAATTACAGCGCAATGTTATGAGCCAGTCCGCGAAGGAACTCGGATGTTATTCGATTATGCCTGTCATCGACTACTGTTGCTATGCGTTTTTCACGCCCATGTATCGCTTCTTAGTGGGGGAAAACAGCCGACCTCTGATTATATATCTTCCTTTTTGCTATTTACACGTATTTGCTCTTTTCGCAAGTGGTCAACTATAGTGTACGCACCCACATGATTTCGACCGACCAAAGTATGAAGACGTAGGTGCCAAGCCTCCACGAGATTTTTCTTCTCTTCAAACACTTTACAACCCTAGGCAACCCTTGCTCACGAGTGTTGGTATTTAAACTGGCGTAACTAAATTTATTTAAAAAAAAGTAATACTTTAAAATAACATAACACTAAATTTACACCAACCTGTTTTTGAAAATATGCAAACCACGATGCTCCTGTGTTCCTGCACCCCTATATTTTTTCATAAGAAGAGTGGAATGTCAGTATTTTTCGTATCCTGCGATTTTTAAAAGATTTTCAGCAAGTAAGCCTGTTTTTTGAATGTTGGATTTTTTTTATTAGTTGTCTGGATTTCAACTGTCGGGATTATGGACTGTCGGGATTTAGACTGTCGGGATTTTGACCTGTCGGGATTTTGATCCGTCAGGATTTTGACCTGTCGGGATTTTGATTGTCGGGATTTCGACTGTCGGGATTTCGACCGGACCCCACCCACATACCAGCACGCGGGACATTAAACAGCAGAGTGGGTTGAGCCGTCGTTCTGTGGGCAGGATACTCCACGCCAACAGATTTCATCCATACCACGTTCATTGCCACCAGGGACTTGAGGAACATAAATACCAGGCCTGTCAGCTGTAACTAGCTGACACTGGATGTAGGGAATGGCGAGGACACCCATATTATGTGGATAGACGAATCCCAATTGACCAGGGATGGTGTGGTGAACACCCACAACTGGAGCGTGGAGAATCCACACTGGCTGCGGGAGACACATCACAAAGTCAACTGGCGGGTCAATGTCTGGTGTGGGACCATAGGTGGTCGGATTATTGGCCCAATATTCTACCAGGGCACACTTAATGGTGTTAGGTACAAACAACTGATACTGGACTGGGTTTTGGAAGAGTTTGTGGACGAATTACCACTTGCAGCACGTCGACAGCTATGGTACCAACATGATGGTGCTCCCCCACACTTTGCAGCTATTGTGAGGAAACATCTCGATGAAGCCTTTCCAGGCCGTTGGATTGGACGTGGTGAACCGGTCGGGTGGTCGCACGTTCCCCTGACCTCAGTCCACTCGACTTCTTCCTGTGGGGATACCTAAAGGAGAAAGTGTACCTGACCCAACCTGCTGATGTCTCTGATTTGGAGGGACGAATTCGCAAAGCTTGTGCTGCTATTAGCCCAGAACAGCTCGCTGCTGTTCACGCTAGCACCGAACATCGTGCAAGATTATGCATTGGAGCGGAGCGGGGACATTTTGAACACTTTTTACACTGAGGGTATGTGCTAACCAGTGGTCTGTTATTTGCCCAGGTGCAGTTGTCGGTAGCCGATGCACCAACGTTATCTCCATTTTTCGTCTGTTATTAGTGTCATCGGATGGATGACCTTACCAGCAGGCTATAAGGTCATTAACGCTAACACCATTGGGAGTACAATGGTTACTATGCGTGTTTTCCAGCAGTATTGTTGCGTGGTACTTTTGTATTTTTGTTAAGACTTTTGCTCAATTTATCAACTTATCCTAAAGCAACGTAGGAAACTGCTGCCCGTAGGCTTCTTTGCTTATCCTCAGTTAGTTACATGTTGCTGGTTAGAAAAAAACTAGTCCGGCTTTAATTCGAGGATGGCTTCACAGAACAGCAGCGTGAATGAAAGTAGCCTATTAAAAGTCGCTGAGAAGCCACACACAAGCTATCACCGTATGCCCTTTCAATTGTTGACCTTGGCATTCAAAAGAATGACCCCTTCTTCGGCTAATGTAATGTGTGGAGTCGTTGGCAACGTAGCTGCTGTTTGTTTACTCTTCCCCTAGAAGACGTTACCCGTTATTGACGACCACTTTACGTTCTTTCTCAAACTGTTTGGCAGGGAAGCCACTAAAGCTGCACGACAGCATAATGCTTGTAATACCCATAACTCTTAAACGAATGATCTGATTTTCGTTCCATTGCATTTTGCATTTGCATTGCATTTGCATTTGCATTGATCATGCCTTGCCAATGTCTACAAGTTTCAAATTTAAACTTAGTTTCTACAAAGCATGGTTTAAAAGTTAGATGTTCGATGACCTTGAAAGACTATGTCAAGGTCAGTGCTAAATACATGATTCGTGGGGCCCCTATTCACCTTCATACCATGCAAGGTTTCACTGCTCTAGTATCAATCAGCTGGAATTGCCTGGGGTGTTCCGTCCTTTCTGCCCCACGCTGTATAATGTATTCACTTGTGCTGCAATTGATAATATCTAGACACAAGCTAGTGTGTCGCGCCAAGTTAGGCAACAATCATCACAACAAACATCACATCAATTCAATTGTCGAGGTTGTAAACCATTGTAGTGCGGCGCCATAGCTTCAGTGTCTAATATCCTGAAGCAGAGTTGAGCACCTTTGAGGTACTTGGATAAAAATAATAATTCGGTACAAAAGCTTAAACTGTGTTGAAATCAAGATCAATGACCCACCTGACAAAAATTAACTCGTGTAGGAAAGCCAGCTAAGCTGCTTTCAATGCAAAATCTGACCCTCAATAACGTTGCAAATGTGTAACTGGCTACTAGCTAGCTACTATTCTAGTCCGTTCATCCCCATGTTAATTTCCATAGGGTGATTATTCATCGATACCAAGATAACGGGAAGGCTTCCAGCTGTGAAATTGAACGAATGGCTGCAGTACGATACGAACTGCGTACCTTTTATGGTTTGGAGCCTAGGGGTGTAACGAGGATGGCGTCGGATGGCGCGTAAGTACGAAAATATTGTTATAACTATTGTTAGTATTGTCGCCATCGTCCCTCATTGGACGGCCAAAGTTCGGACAATGACGTCGTGTATACTGACGTGCGTGCCTAGACACACACTAGTGTAGCACGATAAATCTAAACAACGTTGCCAAAGAAATTGTATTCACGTCCAATTCACGAAAAATAAATCAACTGTAAAAACAAAGTAAAATAAACAAAGCCCAAAACTGGTGAAGAGGCTACCAAGTTGACAGTGGTTAGGCCCTTCAAAGGAGTGATATCAACACACCAAAACTAACGAAATAAAACAAATTATAACAAAATTAAAACCAAACCAAAAACCTATAAAGAGGTGAGTAAGTTGAGAATGTTTCGGCCTCTAGGCAAAAGGTAGTAGCTAAGTATTGAAAACCAATTTCTTGCTGACATGCCTCTTTATTACACATCTGCGTGGTAGTGGAGTTGAGTCTAATACACAATTTTAAAAAAGGATTGATATCATATCAAAAAGCAAAATTGGTAAAAAGGGCCGCCAAGTTCCGAATTGTTCGGCCCTTCAAAGGAGTGATATCAACACACCAAAACATTCGCCAACTTCATCGCACCGAATAATACTTTGGACGTTAAATGAAACTTGAACATTGCAACCGAAGTAGCAATGTTCTAGTTTTCATTTAACCTTCGAACTATTAAGCGGTGCGATTAACTTGGCGAATGTTTTGGTGTGTTGATATCACTCCTTTGAAGGGCCGAACCATTCGGAACTTGGCGGTCCCTTTTACCAGTTTTGGTTTTTGATATGATAGATCATAACACAGCTTTCACTACATCGGCGAACTCATTCCGTTAAACAGGTGTGTGCCATCTTTCACTAGAGGTTATGTCTGTGACAACCAGTCTCAATGTAGGATAATCGAAGAATAAAGCAGAATATGCTTCCCCGAGTCTTCCACAAGTCTTTATCGCATACAACTAAAGGTTCATGTGATGCACCGTTATCACTGGTAAATTACACCAGCGAAGAAATAATCATTGATGCACACGTTGAAATGATGGACTGGTCAGAATCAACCAGAAGCAAGGCTGACCACGAAGGTAAAGTGTAGCCTGGGTAGCCTTCCATTCCCGTCAAAACATCCATCAAGGTTTCAATGGTAAATGCACATCAATTCTGCTCCCACTACTAGGTTATGATGTGAATTCCTCATCCATGGTTCTCCATGCCATAAACATCATAATAAGTACTCTTAGGAAGATTAATCCATCACAGACATCAGTTTTAGGCCTATCAATCATCACAAAGCTGCACAATAGGAATGGCTGTAATTTCAATGATTGGTTGTGAGTTAGCAGGTAGTGGCTAGAATGCAAACTTTGTTCAAGTCTGTGTCGCAACACCAGGAAGGGCAGACAGCATTCTAAAGTCATCGTATGTAAAATAAAATAGGCACGCACACAAGGTTAGCATCGCAGGCCTTCATATTCTGCAAAATGATGTTATCAGAATCAGGGTGATGACATGACAGTTCACACAGTTGTTTAAGGCCACGTTTCCAAACCGGTGAGGCGGAGCAGCTGCAGGGGGGCGGAGCTGCCGTCGCCGTACTATAAGGGAAAATTGGAAATAAGGAGGATGTGGCCATAGCGATTAAGGCGCTATGAAAGTGATATGGGGGCGAACTGGTTCGAATCCGGGTCATGCCACTCCGACGAAACGTAAGTGCATT
>JAHWFP010087211.1:0-22753 GCA_023313725.1 Lithobius niger
ATTTCTCAGAATGCATGTGCGACGCTTGGCCTGCCTATAAAGTAGGAAGGATTAGCATCTCCGTGTCAGCGAATACGATCATGACCACGCTGTTATGTTGTCTCGTGTAATACAGTTGCGTCGCTAACTGCGATACATTATTTAATTTTGCATCGCTAAAGTTTAAATTTGTGGTGCAAATTGCGATGCGATACCGCTCATTTCGAGCCCTGTAGCAGACCGGAAGAACTTGTTTTATCTCTAGTTAAAACAGCATTGAGAGAAGGAGAATGCTAATAATTGGGTAATGTATTTTTCAATAGGCAATAGAAACAAAAATTAACCAGGTAACCTGGAATTTTGATGTTTATGGTGTAATTCATGAACATTTTTGCTTTTCAATGTGTATTTTAATTGCCGAGTCTGAAGGGTCTAAATCTGGCCCTGGTGTTTCCCTATTTCCCAGAAATAACCACTATATTATATTGCATCGGGATAGAAGCAAATAACTGTTTGACTTAGCTATGAACCTAGCACTTTTAACTATGTAAATAGTGTACGTGTATAAAAAAAAAAAGCAAATCGTTTTAAAAAAAGATTTGAGGAAAAGCTTAAGAACTTGTATCTTCATTGTGGTAATGTTTTTCTTTTTCTCAGAATGACGATGTCCAGAGTGTGTTAAGGCGTCTTTTGGATCATTTTCATAAAGAGAAGGAAGCTGCTGTTCGTGTTCAAGTTATTCATCTAATTGGAGAAATTGTTAAAACTTCCCAAATAGATATTGCGGGCCTTGCTGAAGAATTGATTGCTGTGCTACGGGGTGAGACTTCTCACAAAGTCATAGCTCAGATATTGTCGACCCTTCTACAAATCGGCAAAACTGTTGCATCATCAGATGGAAAACTTCAGCAAAGATTTTTATTGTTGGCTAAACAGGTGTGAAATTATTTTGATCCATATTTAGTCTTCATTGGTGTGTTGTTTGAATCAGACCATGTGCTACCAAACAGTTGGTCTACTTCTCACTTTGTTACAATGTGTAAGACAGGTATTTTGGTGCGTCTAGTATTACCGTACTATGCAAGTTTTAAAACACTGACAATTACAGTACCTACTCCTTTCATATTTTTTACATATTATCTATTTAATTGTTTGCATGGAATCTTGGCAATAATTACTTTGTTTTTTTTGTGGGTAATTTTCCGCATTATGTACTGCGTTAGAGGGGCTGTATGTGAAGGTATCAAGGATTAATATAGGGGTATCAATTAAGTACAAATGTTAAAACTATTTATCCCTCCATTTGTGTATACTGTAGTGGTGGTTGGTTCCTAAAATTTTGCAGATGGTGCTAGTATCAAGTTAAGTGTCGCAGCACCGGTATTTATGTTGCTTGAACGTGTGGCCCAGTAATATTGAGGTGCCAAAACACCTTTTCAATACCTTTAAAATATACATTACCTGATTTTTAGCATTCTCCTTCTCCCAGTGCTGTTTTATCTAGAGATTTAAGACTTAGAGCGTCGACCGCTAGGCACCACCAGCGTCGCTACCTACTGCGCATCGGTTCTGCGTAGCCTCCTTGATATATAAGCTGAGACTGCGTCCATAGTTCCATCTTTTCTTCTCTAGCCCCCGACACCGTCGGACCTGCTGTTCTCATCTTCGCTTCGGTCACCATGCCACGAGCCAAGGCCACACCTTGGGAACCAGTGAACCGCTATTTCTCTCCGATCCCGGGCCCCGATGCCTCTTTGGGCGACTCACCTTTACCCGTTTTCTCTACGCTTTCAGCGGCCTGTCCCCTGTTCCCCGGACTGGGGACTCTGCGGTCTACGGTTCCCACCACGCCGATCGGTCACACTCAAGATACAACTGTAACTTCTCTGCTGCAGTGCGGATAGCCACGATATATGGTCGCTCTTCCGGATCTGCAGCAAGATTTGCTGGTTGCTGAAAAACGCTACTGCCGTCTCAAATTACAGGTTAAAGCTCGTCGGTCTGCTGCGAAACGAGCTCTGCGTCATTCTGACAGTCCTCTGTACCTGTCTTCTCGATTATCTCGAGCCGCCTTGGTATCCAGACTACAGACTCAGTCACAACAAGATGTCTCTTTGCCCAAAAAAGCTCTGCATGCCCTCATGGATTCGACTTTACTGTCCTTTAATCGCAAGTGACCGGCCCCTCCATCTCGTGACACCGAAGACTGGGTCGCGACAACAGGAAAAAAAACCAGGATTGGCACAAGACGGTGCCAGTCTCTCTCAAAGTATTCCCGCCTATTTTTGGCCGGTCTTACGACCCCCTCCTCCACAGGATTCGGACAACTCGGTCTCCATTGCCAGCATTCATGAAGTCTCGGTTGCCTCCAGTGATCCACCGTTTCACCACGCCCATTTCGACGATAGTTTTGCCGCCGAACCGGACCCGTCTGAAATCCCTCTACCAGAGCTTCTTAAGACTGTCGAAAACATCAATCCCGATTGCTTTCTATATAAGCCATCCACCGACGAGCAAAAACAGAGGCTCGTCTGCAGGCTTCGGGTTCGGACTGGCGGTTACCTGTTAGGCAACGGGTCTCCTCTAAACTCGACACCGAGCCTCTACCACCACGTGCAGGTCGTGAAAATTCCTTTTACCGTCCCGCTGGGGAAGGAACCGCTAACCCTAAAGCCTTCGATACTTGTCCTAAGTCAGAATTCGTCACGACCAACTTGACGGTTCCAGCATCGGACCTTAGGGACAGCGACCACCTTCTGCGTCTCAGTCTGCGTGCTGCATCCCAAGCCGACGTCTTAAACACTGTAGCCAATGCTTTGTGCAAAAAACTCTACGGATCCACCACCGGACCAAACTAAGGATGTGGCCCTACTCATCAGCCAGGTCTTCTGCAAGGCATGTTTCGTGACCCATCACTCCATGAACTGGTTTACTCGTGCACGCTTCAACTCGACTCTGTTGATTTGTGAATTTGTCCTTAACACCGCATCGAATCTACGTGATTCCACCAGACATATTCTACGCAATCAGCCTCTACATGAATCAGATACTCTTTTTCGCGGTCTCATCCCGAAAATTGACCCTCTTGGATATCACCTGCAAGCCCAAGCCACGACCGAAAACCGTTCACCGTCAGAAGCTTCCCGGTTCCAAACATCCCGGTGACAACGATAACTAGGGAACCTTGGTCTCGGTCCATACGGAAGATAATCGTCACTCCTGGCGAACATCTGGACTATTTCTATAGACCTTGTGGATGCATACCTTCACTTCCTCTTAGTGTCCGGCACTTCTTTTGCTCTATTTACGACAGCGCGATCGACGAGTTCCGCTGTCTTCCCTTCGGACTCAACGCAGCTCCGCGAGTCTTCATGACAGTTTTCAAACTTGTCCTCGCTTACCTACATCAGCATTAAATTCGTGTGGATGCTTATCTCCATGATTGGCTTCTATCCCATCAAGATGTTCCGCATCTCATCGCCAACAGGGACTTCACAATAAACCTTTTGCACCGCTTAGAATTTGGCATCAACCTTCCAAAATCCAGTCTGTTTCCATCCCAGTCCTTCCAATTTCTTGGAGCACACTTTGATCTCCTTCCTGCGAATTGTCATGTCATTTCCCAACAGGATCTCTGCCTTACTACATCGGATCCGCCACTTTTTGGGGCAACCGACTTATTCCCTCCACGATCTCAATTCTCTCATCGGCTCCCTGGACTCTCTTGCTCTTCTCGTCCCTTATGGGCGATGGATGGTACGCCCACTCCATCATTTTCGCATCGACAAACGGCCCACGATGTCCCAGTCGCGCAACGCTCCCTAACTACGACAGCGTAGTTCATTCCCCTTTTCTACGATTCTTTGATGGATGGACGTTTCCAGTCTCACAGTCTCAGTTCCACTTCACGAACTGGTCCCTCGTGTTACCCTTTTCATGGATGCCTCTCTCCAAGGGTGGGGAACTCAAATAGGCGACCGTGTCACCGGCTACTCCTTGCCTCCGGGGACCGTCGATCATATCAACCTGCTGGAGCTACAAGCCATCCTCCTGGGCCGCAGTTTTTCTGCCACACCATATCCAACAACATAGTGCAAGTCCATATCGGCAACACTACCGCAGTAGCGAATTTACAAAAATAGGGCGGTGCATGTTCACGGTCCCTTCACGACATCACCTCATAGATCTTTCACCTTTGCATGTCACTCAACACAGTTCTTCTTTCTCTTCACATTTCAGAGAACCGCACTGTGATCGCAGACACTCTCTCCTGCCGGTCTCCTCCTGCGGAGGAATGAACACTCCAGTCATCAGTGTGCGAGACCCGCTTCTTGCTAGACCCGCTTCCTTGTTCCCTCCGATGAAGCTACTGTCCTCCGTCCTCCACAAGATATCACGGACCCCCAGTTTGTTCATTGTCACAGCCCCGAACTGGCCATCGGCAACCTGGTTCCCTCTACTCGTCCGCCTGTTGGTCAACTCACCGCGAGTTCTCCCGGTCTCCCCAACCCTCCTCTCACAACAACGGGGAACCGTGTTTCATCAGCGACCACAGTCACTCCGGTTACACGGGTGGCTTCTATCGTCAGACTACTTGAAGCAACAGGAGTTTCTACAGAACAAGCCTCTCGCTTCTCCTCTCGCATCGCCTCTGGAGCACTTAGATCATCTACCAACAAGATCTACTACAGCCATTGGTAACAATGGTTACATTGGTGTCTCACACAACAAGCTAGTCCGATCAATTCCACTGTTCCTGAACTCCTGTGATTCTTGGACCATTTTTTTTAGAGCCGTCGTCGCGGTTCCACTGTCTTGGTCCACCGGTCCGCCCTGAACACTGTTTTTCGAGCTGCAGGCAATTCTTCTCTTCTTAATGACTTCTGCATCTCTACCCTGATCGAGTCGTTTTTACTCGAACGCCCGGTCACGCTGCGACTTTTTCCTGACTGGGACCTTTTTATAGTCCTTGCGCCATAACGAACCTTTGTCTTCTTGTGCGTTAAGCCATCTCACCCGTAAGACCGTGTTCCTGGTTGCCCTTGCTGGCTGTCTTTGCTGCAGCGAACTCCAAGCTTTATCAGTAACTCCCTCCGACTGCTGTTTCCTTAACAATCATTTTTGAGTTGCTCTTACAATTCGAGCCTCCTTTCGAGCTAAGATGCAGAAACCTTCGGAGCGATCCAATCCTTTCATCATCCCTGCTCTCACCACAATTTTAGGAAACGAACCGGAAAGATCCCTTTGCCCAGTCCGAGCCTTGAAGTTCTACTTGAAGGCCTCTAAACCTATTCGTCTGTCGCGGTCGCAACTTTTTCTTCCTTTCACTGCTAAGCAGGGTGAGACCACCGCTTGAATGATTGCTACCTGGATAAAGACCGTCATCCTATAGGTCTACAACGCCGTCGACTTCACCTGTGCCACTGAAGGTTTTCGAGTTACAGCTCACGAATTTCGGGCTATTTCATCTTCCTGGGCCCATCATAGTAACATTCCCATTTCTGACATCATGGAAGCTGCTTCTTAGAGAAATCTGTCAGTCTTTACCTCCCACTACTTGCGTGATATGACGACTCAGGCTGATGGTTTATATCGACTGGGTCCCTTTGTGGCAGCCAGACGAATTCTTTAATCCCCTACGCACACAATTGACCTCTGGCAAAGTCATGTACTTTGGAGATCCAGTGCGCTACATAACGGGGCTCCGTCATTATGGCGCCCACTGCCATTGATGAGGTCTGTGGAGTGCTAAAAATCAGCTAATGTATATTTTCAAGGCAAAGAAACATCAAAATACCAGGGGCACCTGGTTGATTTCTATTGCCTATTGAAAATATTCATTACCGGATACATTCCCACCCTCCTTCCCTCTATGTCACCACAGGCACACTGTATAGAGGAACAAAAGATGGAAATACGGACGCCGTCTCGGCTTATATATCAAGGAGGCTGCACAGAACCGATGCCCAGTAGGTAGCGACGCTGCCTGCGCGTAGCAGTGGCGCTCAAAGTCTTAAATCTCTAGATAAAACAGCATTGGGAGAAGGAGAATGCTAAAACAGGTAATGTATATTTTTCAATAGGCAATAGAAACAAAAATCAGCCAGGTCTCCTGGTATTTTGATGTATTTCTTCTTCATACAGCCCTCCTAGTCTTTGTTATGAATCACACTGCACTGTGTAACCTACATCACACTGCATATTTACTCCAGTTATTATGCAAAAACTTGTGAATTGCGTCACTTCCGTCCCTACTTCTGCCCCTCGCTCCCCACTCTCAACTCACCACTCATTTTCTTGCTGCTGGGACAAAAGGTCGTATAAATCTTGTGTGGAACACTGTTGTGAGGATACATTGTTCGTTACCTCACTGCATGGAGTCTAAGCATAGTATAGGATGGGAGAAAGCAGAGACACTTGTGAAGTTGAATTCTAAAAACGACAGGCATCTGAGATGCTTAGAATCAATTGCCATTCGACTGCATGAAATTGGTGGTGTTTCGCTAATGAATATTCAAGGGCCAACTTTTCCCCGTGTCGAAAACGTCATTGGCAGAGACCTGAAGTAACAGCTTGGCAGGAAATGGGAGCTAGATGAGCTTGAGAGGATGCTACCCACCAAATACGGGAGGCCGCGAGGAGCGTTGGTTACAAATTCGAAGCAGACAACGACGATGTAGGAGCACACCGAGGCCAAAAAACTTTCGTCGTAGTGCCTGAGGATGGTACCGGCCAGCCACCGAAAATTAGCTGTACATTAAAAAGTGTCCTCGTTGTGAAAATGAGAGAAATTTTCTACATAATTCCAGTAATTATGACACAATGTTGTGAGGACAGAGTTGAGTAGTGCGAATGTACTGCCTGGTTTGAGTGTAGGTGTTGGTTGTGTCGTTTGGAATGAACCGAGAGGCGGTTTGGTGAGTTTGGTGTGGAAGTTGTTGGTTGGAGAAGTTGGAGACTTAGAGGGTGCTGGGGAACAATATTGGTGAAAAGAGGTGTAGGAGCGACTTGGTAAGTTGTTGGGGGTTACGCGGTGACCAGTGTGATAGTCAGCTGGATTGATTATGTCTGGTGACTTTACGAAACAAGTTGACGAATGGTATGCGGCTGGATTGGTCAGTCGGTCAGCCACGTGGAAAGCGATTGGGGCATTGCCTCGAGTTGTCTAAATGCTTCGTGGTGGTAACTTAGGCTTGCTGTGTGCACCTTCTTCATGCGAGGTATGGGCGGCCCCACCCTCGCTGTCAGACGATTGCAGAATTATGCCCAAATTACTAGAAATGGAGTGGCAGGGTGTCATCGAGCACGTGCCGAATGGCTCCGTGGGGTTTGTATCAAATATTTTCCGGTTTTAAAACCGGATGGTTCTTGCCGCATAATCCTGTACCTGAAACGTCTTAACGAATATGTGGACGTGCGCAGTTTTCACACACTAGCCACACTAGCCATTGTTGTGGACAGTTTAAATACAGGTGGTGAATGGCTAAAATGGATTTGTTGCACACATACTATGCGGTGCCGATGGCTGTGAGCGCACGTTGACTGTTGATGTTTGCTTGGCTGAGTTCGTTGTTCCGTTTTGGAGTAATACCATTTGGATTGGCATCTGCCCCGTTTCAGGGTTGAGACAAAACCTAGAAAACCTGGAGAATCTGGAAATCTCGGGGAAAATGAAAACTGAGCCAAAAACTCAAGGAAATTTCAGGGAAAACAAGAATTTTGTTGAATATCTGGGAAAAGACTGGGAAATTTGAAAACTGCCCTTGTGTCTGATCTGTAAGTTCCAGTGAATCAGCAGATCAGAACAAAATTCCAGGCTAGCAGCAAATATTTTAATTTGTGTTTTAATATGTTCAGGTATATTACATGTAAATTCAATAAACCAAATCTTAGACTAGTACCAATATCTGTGATGAAAATGCTGGACTAGTCTTCTCACAGCTTCTCACCCAGTTGAGGTAATGGAATGAAACCTATGTCATTTTTATCGTTAATGATATGGCTTTCATATCCCAGTTTAAATTTTACTGTAATTGGCTGGAAGTTTTCGATACGACTTATAGAAGAGCTGTAAACAATGATTATACAGCGGGCGCATTCGGGCGCACCCGTCCTTAAAGGGTTAATAGAAATATTAGCTAACTTACTGCTTGTTTCCCTAACTATACATCGTGTAAACACCTGGAAATTGCCATTGGCTGCACCGGGAAAACCTGGAAATGTCAAGGAAATTGTGAATAAAAAAATTGTCTGAACCCTGCGTTTATTTTTATGATAGATATTAAATGCGATGCGACATTTACTCCGCTTACGTGGGGTGCTGATATTCACATCTGGATGATTTGGGGTCGGTTGGCTCGGAAAGTACAGTTGAATGTGCAACGGACGTTGCAACCTTCGAGTTTTTCCTCGAATTTAGAGGAAAGCGTGATGACACTGACACGCAGGTTGCTATTCCTAGGTATTATTGTTGATTTAGATACGGGGAAGTTGGAACTGCCAGTGCATAAGCAACGAGGCATGTTGCAGATGGTCCGCAAAGTAGGTGCAAAATACTCGAAAGTGTCAGTTAAGGAGTTGCAAAGTCTAGTGGGTTTGGCAGAGAGCGTGGTGTGCACGGTTGCACATGCAGTTTTTGCAAGAGGATCTGTTGGCGTGGACACGAGAGACTCTCAAAAGGTCGGCTGTCGACGCGCTGTGAAGGCATCCAGCTATTTTTTCGTTTTGGTTAGGATACCCGACACCAAAGATCAACTCAGGGGAAAAACAAGTTTTTTTTTATTGTCGGCAGGAAAGCATATATAACCTGTTAATTTAGCATTAATTCCTCAAATGTTGCTTTTTCCTGGAGGTTTTTCGGTGCATTGTAGCTGACGGCATCGTAACTCGATTGCGCAGGCGCAACCCTCCTTTATAAAAGCGCTTTCGTGCCTTCGTTCTGCATCATTTTTCCTACAGAGCGTGTTCACGCCACGTTGTTTCCTGCCCTTCGCTACGAAATTTTCAAGTTTTCCGTCCTGTGGAAGAATGTCCACCCTTCCAGCTGACGAGGCCCGAGAGAAGACCCCGCCGCCCCCGACTTATGCCGCTGTTACCGCTGATGCAGACGTCGCTCTCCTTCCGTTGTCTTGGCAAACCAAAACCACGAAGGCAGCCCTGGATGGCAACACTACTGGAACTTCCCCTGTTTGTGCTGGCCAACAAACGCCTTCGTCTTGCGTAAGCCTTTCGGCGATCGAAGAGGATCTTTGTTCTGCGAAGAACATTTACCACAAGTTGAGGGACGAAAAAAATCGTCTTCGCACTCTCGCACTGGATCATGCTGCGAAGGAGCCCTTGGATCTCTCTTCGTATTCGTCTCGCGAAGGCCAACCGGTCTGTCGCAAAGAAGTCCACCAAATGGTTGAACGAGCCCTCACGGATTTCAGCGTCGTCAGCCGGCCATTCGTCCTCCACCTTCAGTCTCCGCTTCGGCGAAGGCCAATTTCACCCAAGCCTGGGTTTCCAATACAGCAAGTAAAAATAGCCATAAGCGCTCCCACTCGCCAACTAGGACCTCCCACAAGAAACACAGTTCGATGGATGATGTCACCTTACCTCATCTCAAGACAACCTCCCTATCGTCACCGATGAGATGTTGAACTTGGACTTGGATTCTGCAGCCGCCCTCAGTCGTCAACAGGACAAGTGACCAGATACTCCACCATGCCGTATCCGCTTCCCGGACGATTCCAACACCAACGATGCCACTGCCATCCCTCTGGCAGATCTTCTCAAAACAGTCGACACCCCTGTCTGGTGACACCCCTGTCATCAACAGAGGACTAAAACTAACAACCGGCTTTGGTTTTGCCCTTTGTGACAAGAATCAAAAACAGCGCCCTCATCTGGGCCAATCGACCACCCTCCTAAACTGTCTCTTACGCAACGGTGGCACCATTTTGGGTCGTGGTGAACCCCTGGAACTCGACAAAGATCTGCCGCCTCCCAGGGCCGGTCAGAAAAATTTTTTCTTCCACCCATCCGAAGACAGAGCAACCGCCCCCAAAGACCTATGCGGAATCCAAATTCCTAAATGCCGAAGTCAAAATGGATTTTGGGACGGCCCTCTACATTCTCGTTCTTTTGGAAAACGACAAATGTCTGCGCTTGGGTCTGTGTGCCGCTTCACAAGCCGACTTTCTAAACACTGACGTGAACACCATCTGTGAGAAACTATCGTCTTCTCCTTTGCCTAAAACTGCAAAAGAACTGCTGTCCCTCATCGCACAGCTTTTTCAAAAGACCTGCTTTGCCACCTACCACGCCATGAATTGGTTCACCAGGGCTCTGTTTAACAACACTTTGCCATTACGAGCCATCGCTCTCAATACGACCTCGAACCTGAATAATTCCACCAAATTCAAACTACGGAACTAGCCGATCCATGAAAGCGACACGCTGTTTAGAGGTCTGATCCCGACTCTCGCGCCACACCTTGATGTATCACGAAAACTGAAGGCAACAAAACCCTCTTCGTCAGTGAAGCACTTTCCTAAACAAGTTCCCACTCCTTCGTTATAACGAAGTAACGACAAGTAACGACAACAACTGGGCAAAAACGCAACAGCCTTCGGGTTCTGGGACGCGTCGCAGCGAAAACAACCAGCAGTTTCGCTCAAACCAGTCCTTTCGTTCCAACCAGTCTTCGCGACCTGGATCGACGAAGACCGGAGCTCGCAGCGTTCGCAGCTCAACCCCTGACAGACGAAGCTGCCAATCATCCCCTGGACGAAGACCTCCTCACAGATGTAACCAATGACGCTACCACACGAATCCCACTGGGGGGTCGCCTTCGCCTTTTTCTCCCAGCCTGGGAAGCATTGACAGACAAACCAAGAAGTCTTATCCATCATACGCGAAAGCTTTTGCCCAGTCTTCATCACGAAACCGCCTCTCGCTCCTTTGCCCCCTGACAGTTTTCGCCCCATCCGACTCCTCAGCTCTTGTAAGAGATTCAAGACTTACTATCGAAACAAGCAATTCTCATTTGCCCTCAACAGTAGGACCAGGGTTCTACTGCCACATCTTCCTTTGCCCCAAGAAATCAGGAGGGGAAAGGATGATTTTCAATCTCAAACCTCTAAATTATTACATGGAAAACCATTATACGATTGGCCGAAAGGCTCATGGTTTTACTTGGTAACACAGAAATTAAATGAACAAGGTACGCTATTTACCAAAATTGTCCCTTGATCTTCACAAATTCGCACCTTGATTTTGTCACGATCAAGGGACAATTTTGGTAAATAGGGTACCTTGTTCATTTAATGGAAAACCATCACTTCAAAATGGAAACACTGGAAACAATCCGCCAATCACTAAAACCCAATGACTGGACAATCTCAATAGACTTAGAAGATATCTTCATGTTCCCATTCACATGTCGGTACAGCACCTGTTTCGTTTCGGTTACCAAGGCAACGTCTACCAATTCCTACCATTCAGACTAAATGCTGCCCTCAGGATTTTCACCTTAATTCCTAAACTTATTCTGGCCCACCTGCACCAGCTCCAAATGGAAGCAAGCGCCTACCTCGACGATTGGATTCTGAACAACCAAGACAACAGGGATTACACCATCAACCTGCTCAACAAGCTGGGGTTTGGAGTCAACCAAAAGAAAGTCCGGACTACAGCCGTCCCAGGACTTCTCCTTTTTGGGAGCCTCATTCAACCTAAAATCTGCAACAATAAGACCTTCGCTAGTTAGATCTTCTGGACCACATTGTGAGAATTTCGAAACCACCCCTATTTCGGCCGGTCGGTCCGGCCTAGCATTTAACCTAGCTAATTCGTTCTGCTTATCGAGTTTTTGCAACTGTAACGGCGGATGATACGATGGCTGAGGTGCTTGTAACCTCCCCGACATCTTGGTTGAAATTACTATTTACTGTCTGTTTCGACTTCTTCAAGACTTAGCACAGTATTGGCTTATGAACCTAAGCAAGAAAGCCCCATGACAGTCTTAAAAAACAAAAAAAAAAACAAAAAACAGTGTCCTTGTCACCCTCGCCTCAAGCCTAAGATGTGGTGAAATCCAAGCACTGTCCACCGACCCCACATTCTGCGTCCTCGCTTCTGATGTAAAGTTGGTTTGCCCAAAAAAACAAGATTGGAGAGGATACCCGGACTCCCAACTATCAAAAACCTCTAGGAAAACCATCATTCTACAAACGGACACTCCAAATTTCTGAAGCTCCACACTTCAAGTTCCCCCCCCCCCCACCTCCAAAAGACCTCCGTTTTCTGTTGGAAATTTCTCTGGAAGTTATGAACCGAATCGACCACAGTTTTCTCGGTTTAATAGCCACACATTAAAGCTACAACTGTGCGAAAACAGAACTGTAAAATTCAACACCGTTATTTCACAGCAGCCATTTGAAATAGTGTCCAAACTGAGCCGTAGCCCTCACGCTTCCGGTCGCCGTAACTTCCAAAACTCTGTACATATGTATTTATTTTTCACCTTGTTCTTTTTAGGCAAAAAGCCTTACAACACTAGCTTACTTGTGTTAATAGGAGGGGCTGGTAAATGGTATTTAACCTCACATATATGTTGGATACAGACATTTTAGTACGATATTTTTTATTTTATTTGACGATCGCAATGAAAAATGTCCGTTTACCTCAAACTTCATTCTCTGCTGAGAAATTATAAACTTATTTTAATGCATTATAGCATTTCACTAAGCTAGTTTATTTAATCTTTTACTTATAACCTTTTGCCCCCAGAACCCTACCAAAAGCTCCATGGATTTAAATTGCGATTTTACCGGACACAAATTTTTATTGTAAATATTTTGCTTTAAATCTCCTTCCAAACTCCGACTTTGACCACATCCCAATGAAAACTATCTAGCTTTCCTTCAATTAATATCACAGAAAAGATCTGAGCATTCCTTCTATTAATTGCAAGTCAAACAGTTTAAAATAATAGGCATTTTCACTTTATTAATCAAGTAAAACTTGAATTGTACCTTCTTTACTCAGGCCTCGTTCCTTCAAAGCTGCTCCACTCAATCCGTTTGTAAAACCGCCTGCTCCTCCCACTTTCTCTTCTTTTCTCGGCCCTCAGCCAATCAGGAGGGCGTAGCTCTCCTCGGCATCCGCGCTTGGTCTGGCTGGATCCTCCACGCTAGCATAAAAACCCCAAGCAGCTCTCAATCCTGAACACAGCTCACAGGTCTCAAGCTACGAAGTGGTCACGCCGGTCAGGAGTAGAGATGACACGGTCCGAATGTTGCCATGCCGGGCAATTGGTAGTGGTTCGTATGTCACTAGTTTAAATTGAATAGTTTAGTTTAGGACCCCATTCAGAATTTATAGTTTTAATTAACTTCTAGTGTTGAGAAATTTATGGTTGGCTAAGCCATCGGCATTTCTGACCCCCTGCCCTGCCTTCCATAATGTAAGGGTGGTTCTCTTTCTAAAAACCAACTTCTTTCTTGTTTATTTTAATCTAATTTAATCTAAACAACAGACGGTTTGATCTTTTTGAGGATTCGAAGAAACATAACTGTTAAGGACTAATTGTAACTTAACGTATGCAGTTAAGTTAGAGGGTTTTCAGGATTGGATCCACAGATAACTTTTTCTAAACGAAAATTTTGATTTTATTGTACAACTACTGTTTAGTTTTACGGAAATTTTGAATTGCTAACTTGTAAATTCGAAAGGGTTTTCACCTAAAAGCCAGTCGTGTAATCTATTGAACATTAATGTATCTTTTTCATTTGTTGTTAATAATAAAACCAAGAGTTTTAAACTTCAAGTTCGTTCGCTAATGAATTAATTGCTTGTATTTGAAATAACATGTAGCCCATTTTTATTTTAAACCCCCGTTAATGCAGTTAATTGAAACCACCGACGGTGGCAGCGCAAACCAGATAGTATTAGTGTTTAGGCCTATAGTTATGACAACGATGCTTCATTCCCCATGCCGGGACTAGCCAATACTGTGCTTATTAACGAAAAAGTCGTAGTAATCACCAGAAAGCTAATACTAATAGCCAATGTTAACCAAAGATGTCGGGGATGTTGCAAGTTCCTCAGGTGCCGTTACACTGACAAAACATTCATCACGTTAATCCCCCAGAGCTAATTTCCGTGCCAAGATACAGAAACCTTGTGAGCCAACAAGACCCGTCGCAATTCCAGCACTGACAAACATCGTGAGTCAAGAACCGGAACGCCACCTCTATCCAGAACAAACACTTCGCTTCTACATCTCCAGAACCACGAATGAGAGAATCTGGAAGGGCAGAACGCAAGTCTTCCTTCCATTCGAGAGAAGCTTCGGCAAGACATCCGCAGCCTCCATCTCGAAATGGACACGCGACGCTATCCAAACCACCTATGACGATTTCAACACAAGTCACGCAACAGAAAGCGTCAAGGTCACAGCACACGAGTTGAAGCCACTCTCCACCTCCTGGGCATTCCAAAATGTTGCAGTACCAGACGTTTTCATGGCAGCCTCCTAGCGAAGAAGCTTCGTCTTCACAAGCCATTACTTCAGAGAGATTACGAAGCAAACCAGTGGACTACATCGTCTGGGCCCCATCGGCGCTGCCAGATGTGTAATCCAACCCCTTTAAGCACTCAGAAAACGAAGACAGAATGATGTGCAGTTAGGGTTATGACGCCGGCCGCTATTCAGCACGGAAAAACCTCCAGGGAAACAGCAACGTTCGGGGAACTTGTGCAAAAATTAGCAGCTTATGTATTTTCCTAGCAATAGAAACAATTTTTAGCCGGCCTGGCTGGGGGCCAGCAAAGTCCTCTTTTTAATGATTTATAGCAGCTATTTACTCATTCATTCAATATTTTGTTTGCTTTATAAATAAGTTTTATTTCTATTCCCTCTGTAGGGTAGGTTCTACATTTCTGACTTAACAGTTCTCATTTTCTTATTCAGTTTTTGTCCGACACAAGCCATCAAGTAAAATCCAGGTGTTTAGAGCTGATTAGTGACCTGACCCCAATTGATGCTCCATCAGAAAGTAGTGCTTTGGCCATGAAGATCCTGGGTGATTTTAGTCATAGTCAAGATCCTCGTGTCCGAACGGCTGCATTTAAAGCGATGGTGAGTTGTGCATCTGAATATGGCTTTGAAATACCTATATGATCTCGATGTGTGAACCCTTTTGCCTGTGTGACATTTCATAATATAAAATGTGTTCCTTCTTCAGTTTTGTAAACCCATCTAAGTAAATGGGTGTTATTCAAAGAATACAGTAAACTATGCTGATGAGAACATGTTCCATGCTGTAACAGGGGGCCTTTACATAGTTCTGGTAGACCGCTTGATTGGATAGTTTGCTAGACTACCCAGCTCTTTCAGCAGCCACATCGGATCTACTTTGGGACAGTCTTTTGGTCCTGCCATTTTCAGAGATTTCCCAGTTCAAATATCGAGAATAACCATTCCACTTGGTAGACTGTCTTGATCATTCGATTATTAAAAACAGAAATTACCATATTCGCAGAACCAAAATACTGTACCAATATTCTTGCGAATTTTCAACATACAGACATCGGCGGTCTGTTGAAAATTTGCAAGAATACTGGTACAGTATTTTGGTTCTGAAAATATGCGTAATCTCTGTTTTTAACAATCGAAAGATCAAGAATGACGAACTTTCAGAGTAGAAGCCGTTTCAGTATTTTCAGTTGATAGACTGTCTGCTACAAAAGGTCTGGTAGTTTTCAAATTGTGCATGTCACCTTAAAGTTGCATCAGCTAATGTAAAGAAACTAAGTAAACAGCAAAATCGAACCAAGTGTGCCGTAGTTGTCTTCTAGGTGAAAATTTGTTGGCACATGTAGTACACGTAATTGTACGAACCATCTTTGCCCAATGTCGTATGGTTTAATGGGAAATGTCGTGTTTGTTCATTCTTTTTCTTTCACAGTTTATTTGTTTACTTTCTAACCCCCCCCCCCTTCCCATAGTAATTTAGTAATTTCATTAAATCCAATTACTAAACTAGCTATGAACAGCCCAAATTGCTTCAAGTTGTACTGTCACAAATTTAAAAAGGGTTAAAATTGGATGAAACACTTGTATCTCTATACTTACATGCGAAGTACGCAAACAGAAATAGTCCACGGTAAGCTTCACAAAATATTGAATTCCCGGCAACCACTGCAAGTTGGCTAAAGTCGGGAAACTTGTATTCCCTTCCACCACCACTCCAACAGACTTACGAGTTCACTACCACTACATTCAAACTTCTTCCTTATCGCAGTTGGCCTTGGCTCCAAGTCAGTTCTTTAGATCGCTGTCAGAGCTGCTCTCATTCATTGTTGGGTTAGGGAGGAATTTTAGCCAGCCGTTTTCAAGCTTGCCACTCAGTTCAGGAGTCAAAATCTTCCAAATCTGCTTGTATGCAATACCACTGGTGAATGTGCAGGCATCTGCAGACAAGCAGATTGGGAAGATTGTGACTTCTGAACTGAGTGGCAAGCTTCAAAAACAGCTGGCTAAAATTCCTCCCATACCCAGCAATGAATGACAGCAGCTGTGACAGCTAACTCGTAGCTAAGGCCAACTGTGATTTGGAGGGAAGTTCGAATGTAGAGGACTCGAAAGTTCGTCTGAGTGGTGGTGGGAGAGAGTGCAAGTCACCTTACTAGCTTGATGAAGATAACTTGTAATGGTTGCCGAAAATTCACGAACTTGTGAAGTGTAACGGCGAATGCTACGACGGCTGAGGTGCTTGTAGTATCCTTGACATCTGATTGACTTCGGTGCATTAGAAATTACTCTGAAGTGACTGTTTTGACTTTTGTGGAAACAGCACAGTTTGTCTACTGACCCGCGGCATGGGGAGTAGAGCGTCTATGTCCTAATTATAGGCCTAACTAGTAATTAATAACTGAGGTAAAAGCTGCCACCTCGGTGGAATCACTTTAAAAGCTAACCTGAGTATAATAATAAATTTAACTCTAGCAATTAATCTCGCTAGGGAACAAACTGGCGTGTAAGACTCCTGGTTTTATTATTGACAGCAAAATCTTGTTAACTCAAACTCGCGTAAGTCAAACTATCGGTTAAGTTGCACAATTTTGTGCTATTTGGTTGGCCCAATACAAAACTAATCTCCTTATCGCAAACAAATACCTGTTAACTCAAACGATCCATATGGTAATTTTATTACCTGACACCGTGCATTTTGTGTTGCTTTCGTACCTGAAAGAGTATTTCTGCCATTTTTTTCTGATAAACTAGAAGTGTATTTTGCATACAATACAGATGTGTACTTAGCAATCATTGGATAGAGGTATGACTCAGTACCCCTGAGGCCAACAACCTGTCTTGTGTTTTAATGCATCTCCGTTAAACTCTAACTTTGCTCCGCTTAACTCAAACTGCAAAGCCAGTCTCGCTGGAGTTCCAGTTATTGAGGTTTTACTGTATCACCATTGCATGAGCCCAATCAGTTGGTTCATTCACTTTTTCAGTGACTTTCATACTTTCCATTCGTCTAATTTTTCTTTGACTTTATCCCTGATTGTATCTGGAATGCGACAAGCTGAATTGCATACAGGAATAACATCTTCAGTGAGAACAAAGTCATGTTCATCTGGTAGTTCTCCTAAATGGATGAACACATCTGGGTAGGCATCGATGATTTTGTAACGGCGGATGCTACGACGGCTGAGGTGTTTACAACATCCCCGGCATCTTGGTTGACATTGGCTTTGTAGAAATGACTATTTACTAAACGTTTTCATTTTTTCGAGAATTAGCACAGTATTGGCTACAGTCTCGGCATGGGGAACGAAACGTTGATTTCCTAACTATAGGCCTATCCAGTAATAACTCTCTGGTTTGCACTGCCACCATCGGTGGATGAAGTTAAAAGCTAACTGGAGTTTCACTAGGGAACGAAACTGAAGTTTAAAACTCTTGTTTTTATTAAATGCAGTTTAACCAAATGAAAATATAAACACTTTACATCTAAGGTTTATTAGTTACAAGTCTGGCTTTACGGAAAGCTGTTTGAGAATTTACATTTGAAATTCGACAAAATATAAGCTTGATTAACGAAGTAACAAGTTTACAATCAAGGTTTTCGTGTAGAAAAAGTTGTCCTTGAGTCTTAATCCTGAAAGACTCTAATTTAAACCGCGTCCGCCAAGTTACAAATTAGTCCGTACAGTTATGTTTCCTGAATCCTGAAGAGATCAAACCATCTGCTATTTAGATTAAAATTATATTTAAAATAAGTAAAAAAGAAACTGGTTGTTAGGTAGGGAACCACCCTTACATTATGGAAGGCAGGGGGCCAGAAATGGCAATGGCTTAGCCAACCATGAAAATTCTCAAGACTAGAAGTTAATTTAAAATTAAACTATAAATTTAGAATGGGGATCCTAAAGTTAAAATTTTCAATCTAAACTAGTAACATACGAACCACTACCAATTGCCCGGCATGGCAACATTCGGACCGTGACATCTCCACTCCCGACCGGCATGACCACCTCTAGCTTGAGATCTGTGAGCTGTGCTAAGGACTGAGTGCAGGGGGCTGGTATATAAGGGCTGGGAAAGGGAGGACCAAGCCGAAAGCTGCACATTTTGGCGGGCAGAGAGGCAGGTTGCCTTGGAGGATGGAAATCTGTGCTTGTTTTGGTCTAAGATACATCGAGTGCTGATACTATGGGGAGCTTTGGGAGCGGCTCTCATTTGGGTATGGGAGGAGGCTTAACCTGATTGGGTAGAGCTGCTGCTTTCTGAGTGGCTGAATCCAAGACCGTTGGAGCCGTTTAGGGTTTGGGGTTCTGGAATGGATTGATGAGCTGATGGAAACGCAACGGTGAACTACGATGTTATAACGAAGTAACGACAACAACTGGGCAAAAACGAAGTGAGTTGCACAAATTAAACACTGAATTTAATAGTACTAATGCTCATCTTTTAGGTAGAATTAATTGAAGGAAAGCTAGATGTTTAACATTGGAAATGGTGATCACAGTCGGGGTTTTATTTTCTTGAGATTTTAAGCAAGAATTATTTACAACAAAATCAGGTCCGCTAAAATTTAGTTAAATAAAAATCGTTAGGCATTGGTAGTGTTCAAGGGGCAAGTTATATTAATAAAAGATTAAATAGACTAGCTTAGTAAGAATGCTATAACACATTAAATTAAGTTTGAATTATTTGCAGAAGCAGATAACGAAATTTGAGGTAGACGGACATTTTTCATAACATTTGCGATCGTCAAACAGGAATAAAAAATATTGTTCTGTGTGTATCCAACATGTATGTGAGATTAAGTGCCAATTGACAGCCCCTCCTATTGCACAACTAAGCTAGTGTATGCAGGCTTTTTGCCTAAAAGAATAATTACAAATATACATGTTTTCTTGAACAACGGCGACCGGAAGTTGTGAGCGCTTTGGCCCAGTTCAAGAGGTTTTTCTAACAGCTGTTGAAAAATGTCCAGGATGAATTTTGCAGTTCTGTTTCCGCAAAAGTGAAGAGGATGTGTTGGGCTATTAAGAGCTGAAGAGATGGGTCGATTCGACCAGTTATTCATGGAGATACACCATTTTAAAGATCGAGGTCTTTTTAGCGCTGAAGCGCTAAGGAAAAAAAAAAGTGTTCGTTGTGAAAACCATGGTTTTCCCCCAAGGTTTTTGATTTTTGGAGTCCGGGTATCCTCTTCAATCAGGTTTTCATCAAGGGCCCTTTACAATTTTAACTGGTTCCCAGTGTGGTTCAGCCTTTACTTTAGGCTCTGAAAGAGGCTTATCTTTTTGACTGCGTGCATGAATTGTATGTCGATTAATAAGCCCTAGCTTTTCACTTGATATAAGTTCAAGTAATGGCTGCGTCTTGTTATCAACCGCATGTAATTGAAGTTGCCACTGCTTTCCACGAAATTCTACTGGAATTATGCATTTTCTTACAGGTATAATGCGTTGACCCCCATACGCAATCAAAACAGCTTTTGTATTTATATTTTGACATTGGGAGCTGTACAGTTCAGCATGCTTTTATACATAACATTGCATTGTGCACCTGTCTACTCAGTAAGCCTATGTACAGCGTCTCATCATCATTTGGGAGGCAATTAAGTGAGCTTAGTTTGTACTCATCTGAATCACTGTCTGAATTACCTTCGCCCTCACCACCATGTGACTTCATAAACGCCCTTTTGCATACACACGGCGGCAAAATGATTGAGCTTGCTACATTTCGCACATTTCTTGCCATATGCTGGACATCCCATGGTTTGTGTTGCCCACCACACCATTTGTAGTTTATGTTTTAACTCACTGTAGTTGGACTTTCTTGTCTGTTGCATTTGACTTGTTTTGTGCTTTAGGTTTTGTTTTATGTTGCTTGCGTAGTGCACTAATTGTGGCTTGCTCCTCATCATTAGTAGCCATGAATTTTGACTGGACTTAGCTAATTCTGCTGCACGATATCTTTGAACACATTTGTTAATGTGAGAGGTAGAATTTGTAAGTCTTTCCTGGAGACTCTTGTCATTAAGGCCATACAGTATTCTATCACGAATTAATCCGTCAGCGAGGTGTTCATATTCACAATCACGACTTTTAAGTTTTACATCTGTGTAGAATTCGTCAAATGTCCGTCCATTTTGCTTGCATATATTGAAAATATAACGTACATATGCCTGGTGGGGAAAGGGTTTAAAGTGTACATGCATTTTTTTCATTACGAGATCGACTGTCAAATCGTTGCCAATCATTTGTTGAATTTGCCCTTTCACTAGTCTTGTAAACTTGAACATGTTACACATTCGTCTTCCTTCCTCTCCAGTAACATGAAGCATGTTGTCTTGAAGCAGAAAATTCTATAGCACCTACTGCCTCGGCATAGAGAACATAAACTTGCTTCCACTTCTTCCAGTTTTCAGCTTTATTGGCACCAAGCCTCAGTTCATCCGAATGTTTTAATGACTCCATTTTCTGTAGCGTTCGTTTAAATGCGTGGGTTTCGTATTTTCAGTCCTGACACTATGTAAAGGTTATGACAAATACCTAAAGAATCACTACTAATGGCTTTGGTTTCATAACATGACAATTGACAAGTATTGCTTAGCGTACGTACGGTAGTTTCAGAACTAAACTTGACTAGCCAGTTGGCCATGCTTGTGTATGTGAGTCGGCCTGCTTACAACAACAACAACGGCGCACAAGCTGCAACCTGTCGGCGTTTATTCTAATTATATGTATGGAGCGTCAACTGCATAAATACTAACAAGCACCTTAGCAACAGACTTCGTTACACACACTGTACATCTCTTTTCTGCTTATTGCATTGTTAATCATGCGATTTAGGCACCTGGCTGGGTACCCCCGTGCCACAAACTTCTCCCTTTTGCCATATATAGATGTTGCCTTGCTACTTTGGCTTCAGTAGAGTGTTTTACCAGCTACCCTATTTATTTATTTATTTCTGGGCAATACCTTTGAGTTGCCCTTCAGGGTTTCCCGAGCTGAACGGGATGCCTCTGTCGGTTGCCGTTGATTTTCGGTATGGATGGCACAGAATCCCCCCATCATGCTGAATTTTCTGTCAGTGCCTGATGAAGACAGTTGTCTGATCCCCTTCATCTCCAGATAACTGACTGTCGAATATGTGCAGAGGATATTGGTGAAGATATATGTTTTGTTTTTGAAATTGTGTGTGAACTGTGAGAACGAAGTTCTTTCCTCCTTAGATATATATTCAAGAGTATAATGACAAGACCGGTCTTAAATGCTGACTGATGCTGTGCAGAAATAAACATTATTTCGTACAAGTATTTTGTGGTATTTTTTGTAGGTTTTATAGGCTTGTATTCAATGTTTCTGCTGTTTATTTATAGCTAACATTGCACGAACGAGGCTTGAAGTTAGATGCTGCCGTGTATTACGAAATTTGCACTGCATTAACAGATGACTATGAAGGTGTTAGGCTGATTGCATTGCAGCTGCTGTGCATAATTGGAAAGATTTATGCTGAAAAGTAAGTGTGTACAGAAAGTAATGGTTTCTGTAGAATTTTAGAAAGTAAATCTTTTGAGATAACGAGAATGTCTGGGTGAACGAGTTATGTATATTTCGAAATAAAATTTGTATGTGCCTTTTCACCTGGTGCATTGAAGAATCACAATTTAAAAAAAATATGTACTGATATGAGAAAACGGGATTTTCGGTAAATATTTAGTAACTTGCTGGTTTGTGAAAATAAGGGAAATTTATAGTTTCTTACTATCTACAAAATGCTTCCCTTCAGTACAGTAAAACCTCTTTAATACGAACTTTAAGGGGAATGATAAAAATGTTCTTATTAACCGTAGTTCTTATTAAACGGACGAGAGAAATTGGACTGCAACTTAAAAAAAAAATGTAGCCTACCGGTATACGGTATTTTCTTTTCATTCGTCCTTGACCTTCCTGCTTGTGCAAACGGACAAAACTCTTATCACATCCCAAGATGGAGTCAACTAGCGATTGATGTTTTGCGTGAAATGAAATGAAATTCAAGGGGGAGGAAAAAGAAACCGTTACGAACAGCAAATTCGTAAAAATAAGCTACAATTGTAAATATTTGTTCGTCTTATCCGTACTTTCTTATTAACAGAGTTCGTTATAGCCGTATATATTTAGTGGTGACCGAGTAGCTGGCCAACCAAAATCTTGAAAAAAGTTCTTATTAAGCGGGAATTCTTGTTATCCGAGTTCTTATTATCGAGGTTATACTGTA